>WTSP01019978.1:0-29778 GCA_025331215.1 Actenoides lindsayi
TACAGTAAGAATTGTAGAGCATTGGAACAGAATCCCCAGAGAAGTTTTGGAGTCTCCTTCTCTGGAGACTTTCCAAACTCGCTTGGATCTGTTCCTGTGTGGGCTGCCCTGGGTGACCCTGCTCTGGCAGGGGGGGGTTGGACTTGATGATCGCCAGAGGGCCCTTCCAACCCCTCCCATTCTGTGATTCCGTGACTCATCTGCCACCAGCTCAAGCAGAGCTCTCCGAGGCACAGGCAGCCCCACTGCCGCCCCACGGGCTGGCATCCCCCACTGCCCTGAAAAACAGGGCTCCAGATGAAACACTTCACCCGCTCAGCAAGCGGCTGGCACCGCACCAAGCTTCACCCCACTCCCCCCTTCAAACCATCCCAAGCCAGGCAGCGGAGGTGAGAAGAGGAGCCAAAGGCGAGCAGGAGATGGGAGCATGGTGAGAGCAGAGCTGAGGAGCAGATTCAGATTTCCCGATTCGCGCCAAGGGTGACGTGAGCAGATGCCTATCTCCCTCAGAGGGCACAAACACATTGCAGAGAGGAGTTTCGGCAGTTTATTTACAAAGGAAGAACAGTTCCTAGCTCTCCTACTGACGGTTTGTTCCCCTCACCGCGGTTCAATCTACGCTACGCTGCTGGAAAAACTTCCACTCTGAGCGGCTTCAGCATTTCTCCCTCTAAGTTCATTATTTCCTTCCTGTT
The DNA here is from genome assembly GCA_025331215.1 of Actenoides lindsayi. Lineage (NCBI taxonomy): Eukaryota > Metazoa > Chordata > Aves > Coraciiformes > Alcedinidae > Actenoides > Actenoides lindsayi. The sequence continues at coordinate 696 of WTSP01019978.1, forward strand.
CATTATTTTCCTTCTGTAATAGAAAGGCATTTTCACGTGTGAGCCACGGAACATCAGCGAAGAAACGGAGGGAGCAGGGTGCACTACGACAGATGTGCATCAGATTCACTTTGCTGGGGACAGGGAATGTGAGAACAGGGAATATCCCACAGATAGGCAAGATAAAGACAGACAAGAACCAGCCAATGTAAAAATCCTATTGACACAGGGATTTATGGGGGGGCATGTGCCACGGGTATACAGAAGGGTTTTTTGTTTGGTTGGTTTTTGGGTTTTTTTTTGTGTCATTTTGATTTCTTTCCTTTCTTAAATCCACCCAGACCTGAAAAGTGGACAACGAAGGAGCGCGTACAGACCTCTACATGAGGAAAAAAGGCCACACTGCAAATATTTTCAGACTCTAAGTGGGTCACACGCAGCACCAGACCTTACTGTAATATCAGCGCACCGAGGGCTCTGAGAATTCACACAGCGCTTGGTGTTTATTGGATACAGGGTGTCGTGGGTTCTTCTGGGGAGTGCCTCCTGGCAGAAGCAGATAGGGAATGGCACCTTCTCCAGTCATTCCTAACAAGGCGCGGTGACGCAAGGCTAGCCGCTGCTGCGCTGGCACCGCGATGGGCGCTGGGCCAAGAGGTGAAATGCCGCCGAGATATTCTAGCCCAGGGCCTCTAAGACAAACATCAGAGTGAGAAAGACAAGTTCACGAGAGTTCAGCGTACAGTAGCACGCTGCTTTGGTTTGCCCTTCCCTACAGCATCGAACAGCGGGGTCGTGCCTTCACTTTCAAAGCTCTCGGGAGACTCCCAAAACCACTGCCAGCAGTTCTGCTGCCAGGGCCCAGAAAAACGCTGCTGGTGGCTTTGATTACAAGACAACCCTGTCTCGTGGCTTCCTGGTGGAGGAGCTTCCTCCTCCTGCCTGTTGTGCCAACCCCCACACGCAGATTGCAAAACCTTGGCAGCCACGGCAGCTCTTTCGGTAGGTGTTTTCTCAGTGCCTAGCACACCAGGACCCCGCGAAAGGCTGGGGCTCTCTTCTGACTGTCGCTACACCCGATGCGCAGCTATCGCAACCAGCCAAGCGCTTACACCTCCTGCTGCTGCTGTGCCCACCACCCCTCCGGCAGAATGAAACCACGCACCAAACCCAAGCACTGCTGAACGTCACATCTCAGCACCGTCTGTAATTATAACTGTTTGCCGGTGCCTCACCGAGAGCAAAATGCTAGTTAGCCCGTGGTAAAGAAAACAGGCCCACCCTCCAACATTTAAATGCTTTCTGAACACGGTGCCTAGCTTACAACACACTTTGTCGAAGGTTTAGGCTATCAAAAGAAGGCTGTGTGCTCCATGGGAAAAGTAATATCCGTTTTAGCTTTCAAACATTTTGGCTTTGGTTTTTTGTTGGTTTTTTTTTTATTAAAAATATGTACAACAAAAGCCTTACGCTGTTGTCATATACAAAGCAGATAACAAATGGCATATACAAAGCAGATAACAAATGCTAAGAAGTGGAAATCTGTCAGCTACTAATATCAAAAGGCTACACAGGGAATGAAAGGCAAAAACATTTTTTTCCCTGCACGCTGTTTACAGTCTGAGCAAACCAAACCGAGGCCGCTGTAGCTGTGCTCCCTCCATCCACCATCCAAGCCATCACCGGATTTAAAAGGCCTTATCTAAAGGGACAACACTGAGATAAAGGCATATTAAAAAAAATATTCTGGTGATATGATAAGTAACTCTCTAGATTATTGGGAGAGACAGAGCATTAAAAAAAATAATTAAAAAAACCTCATAGTTTAGTATTTTTACTGACCCTTGTGTTCTCCAAGCAGCAGGCAAGGGGACAGCCCTTCCTACAGCAGCAGGCAAGACAGGAGGAGTGTCATCTCAGCTCTGTGCCTGGGAAAAATGACCCGACAGCTAGCACAGCGTCGGTGGAAGAGTCTCCCCCAGTCCCCCAGCCGGTAACGTGGGAGCCCCTCAGCCCCACCCCAGGGAAACCTGCAACAACCTGCAGCACGGGTGAGAAAAATAATAACCCCAGAGATGTCACCAGCTGGGGGGCAAAGCTGGCAGCCAAAGAGCCACCAAAGAGCGGCCAAAGAGCCACCAAAGCTGTAGCTCCCTCCCTGTTCTGGATCCAGCTGAGAGGCAAAGCTGGGCAGCCCAGCCCCTCACCTCTCTGGGAGGCATCTCCCAGCTTCTGTGAGTTTCTCTTGAAATTGGTAAGCCCTAGTTTGAGACAGAGAACACAGGGGCTGGTGCAGCACCTTTGAATAGCGCACTGGTTTCTGTGCTGGAAAATCCTCCACGCCCATTGTCAGATGACATTAGACTGATCAGCTTCTGCCTTCAGTCAATAAGCTCTTAGACAAACAAAGGCAGAAGCACCTGTCTCTTGCAAAGCCAGACCTGCAGAAAAAGAGAAATCTCCACAAACTGCAGTAATTGAAAGTTCCAGAGGATGTTGTTAATCTAAAAACGTAATAGTGGAAAGTTTGGGGCAGAATGGATGGTGGTTGGGGAAAACCAAAATTAAAATGCCTAAACCTGGGGCTAGAGCTTTAATTTCTAACAAGAAAAATAATACTACTATTAAAGATCCTGAGATTTGCTTTAACTTAGCCTTTCAGGTAGAGTAGAAAAGTAATGTATTAATCACCTCTTCACTCCAGGTGTAAACCAACATCTGGCTTCACGTTTCCAAAAGGCAGGGGTTTTCAGGTAGCAGCTACATACACATGACTTGCAATTTATGGCAAAGCAGAAGAACACGAGACGTGGAAAAGCACAACACCCACAGAGGTCAGAGACCACTGTGCCACTGCCCTGGCCGGGGCAGGCAGGAGCGAGAGGACTCCATCCAAAAGGAGCTGCTGTAGCTCAGACAGAGCAGTAGGCAGGGTGTGCAAATCAGAGCACGAGGTGACGAAGACAGACAGTGATTCTTTCGAGCCTTAAAACTGTATTTATCAGTCCTAATAATTAGAAGGAATTTAGCAGAAGGCTGCTTGATTTTTTTGTATTATTATTATTATTACTTTTTTAACCTACTGCAAACAAAGGAGCAGTCAGGCTGTTTCATTTACGACCTCAGAAACATTTTAAGGCTTAGACCCTCTCCTCCTAAGGCATCACTACTGAGGAAATAACCAAACCCTTCTCCCTCCTTCCAGCTCAGTGAGTAACGTGCATTAACACCCTCTTGAAAGCAGTGGCAGAGCCTCTGAGGCGAGAAGAGCCACTGGGAAATGCACGAAGCAGCTGGTTGGGTCTGTGCTGGGTGAGAGAGGCCAGGCGTGGGGAGGGCGATTCCCTCCTGCCCCCGGCACAATGGCAGAAGAGCTTGTGCTGCTGCCAAGGAGAGAGGCACTGCTTTCCTTTTCTGATCCTCCAAAAGCTCTGCCGCTGCGCCCAGATCCTTGTTCTGCTGCACCCAGATCCTTGTTCTGCTGCACATGGATACTCGGTGAGTTTTCCTGCCCTTCCTTTAGGCCTTTTTGGGACCGACTCTTCTCGTTACGCTCTTCTTGCCCCCCCTCCTTCCCAGGGAGGTGTTATGCAGAGTTTCCATCACTGTCCCCCAGCACCTACAGACCTCAACCAAAGGATTCACAACCACCATTCTGCCTGCCTTTCTGCCCTCACCAGCCCTGACCTGCCTTTGCAAAACTGGGTCTGGTCTCTGCAGACGCTCCTTTCTTCATTAATCCCACAGCTGTAACGAGCTGTTCCAACCCAGCACAACTAACAAAAGCTCATTTGCAGCAATTCAGGTCTCATACCTTCCACCTGTTGTCCAACACAGTTCTTTTGGAAAGCTCTCTACCACAGTCCAGGTGGGGTTGGAAAGTCTCCAGAGAAGGAGACTCCACAACCTCTCTGGGCAGCCTGGGCCAGGCTCCATCCCTCTGACTGGGAAGAAGTTTCTCCTCACGTTGAGGTGGAACTCCCTGTGTTTCACCTTGTTATCACTACCTCCCAGGGCACCACTGAAAAGAGCCTGGCCCCTTCTGCTTGACACCCACCCTGCAGATCTCTGTAAACATACCTAAGATTCCCAAATGTACAATGTCTTCCTGATAGCTTCTCCTCACCCAGCATCTCCAGCTCCATTTTTTGCTACTCCATTCCAAGTCAACAGCTCATATCCCTGTGCTATAGCTCTTGAGCTCCCTGCAGTATGCCCACATCCCAATCACATTCACTAGTGTTGTCCTCTAAACCCCTCAGTTCTCTCCTTTGTCGCTTTTAATCAACCTCAAGTTTGACAGCCAACTGCCTATGGAGTTACCGTGGTCAACTCATAATTTCTTTTGGACAGAAAGTGACGTGTGTCAGAAACGAGCAGAAGTTGAAGCCCAGAAAAGATAGCAATTTAATTTACCTAAAGAGACAGAATGAAGAAAATGAGGGAGACCTCTGGAGTCGCCTGTGACAGTCCAGCAAGGTAAGGTGACAGATCCATTAGGAAATAAGCCAAAGAAACAAAGGGAGAATAGAAGGAAAACCAGAAGAGACCAAGTACAGAAGAAATTGCAGTGATACAGGAAGGACAGAAGTCCAAATGAATGACCTCCAAATGCAGACAGCTCGTGCTAGGACCTGTTGAAAGGCAAAAGGCAGAAGGGATGTTCCTCTAGGCAGCAAGTGAGGAGAAGCATTTTCAAGATGAATGAACATTTCTGAAAGAGGGAAGTACCAACACGAGCTGTGCATATAATAGATCAGATTTTTTCCCAACAGACAGAAAACTGCACTGGAAGGAAGGAGAATTAAGATTCATAGTTCTGAAAGCAACCAAGGCAATGAGTTCAAGAAACCTCTGCCATACAACATCTCTATTTTCAAGTCCCTGATGCAAGGAAGGGCAGTTCTTCTCTGAAAGGGTTTTGTGAGCTATGAGGACTCAAGCACAGAACAAACATCAGTTTTAGATTATTTTACAGGAAGATTATAGTAAGATTATTTTTTTCCCCTCTTTTGGAAAGATGCATACAACATTTTTCTTGCCTCAATTCACAGCCAAACTGGATTTGGAGCTTGAAATCACACTGCTTTTCTCATGGACAACACGTGATGAGGCCACAAAGAATCAGAGTTCATCAGGCACCCCTGAAAAATACCTTCCTGCCTTTTGTTCAGCTCCACTTCAGTTTTCACACCTCCAGATCCTTTAAAAGGTAAATTACTTTTGACAACCTATGATTCTTTTTTGGTGGGGAAAAGATTGCTGTCTGCTGTTTTACAGCCCTACCACTGATGAGCTGTAGACCTATAAAATAGGATAGTATATGAAACTGTGTTCATTGGGGTTTTTTTTCCCCCTAAACTGACCTCAGCCTCTTCTCCCTTAGACCTTTTGGTATGACAGCATTTCACTCGTATTCCAGCCAAATGTCTCATATTAGGTAGAACACACTTAGACAAACAGAGGCATCTTGGATTTTTAACCAGCATGCAACATGTCCACTGGCAACAACTTCAAGGTCAAAAAGGTACCACTTCATTAACAAAGCATTTGTGTGTGTCCCAGCTGCTGTGAAAACAACTCCAGAGGCAGCTGGGCATTGGAAAGCTGCATGCAGAACTATTGAGTGATGGAGGAGACTCAACTGGTCCAAACTGGCTATTTCACTGACTTCCACATTTCTGCTGGGAAAGTTCGGGGCATTCGTATGGATTTCTTCGTATTTGGGTAGAGTTTGCTCATCCCTTTGTGTGGGATAGTAAATTGGAGAAAATTGACACTAGAAGTATGAGCTATGGCATTCCAAATCCAAATATTTGGCATTTACAGAGCAATAATTGACCTGTGAATAGGACACTATGTAGAAATTAAGAATGGTTGTCTGCAAACTGGCAGTTACAGACTGGTAAATCAGTACTCACAGCTGGTGAAATAAGGTATAGCAGCTTTTGGCTCTGGGAACAATAATACCTTGAACATTTAAAAAAAAATAATCTTTAATTTGCCACACACACACCCAACAAAGGTAAATTGTACATCCGCTATTTGTGATCCTTAATCACCCATGTGAAGTTCATTTAGTGATACTGCAGCCACAGTCCCAGTCACTAAAGCCTACAGAGTCCTGTTACCACGAGCATCCCAGTACCCACTGGTACATTGTGGGAAGGGCCATCTCATCTCCCAGGGCACTCAGGGGGGAACTTGAACATGTGCCCACAGTGTTCACACATGAGCCACCCTCTCTCAAGCCATTTGCTGTGGTCAAGCCCAACTCACTTTAGTTTCATTGATGGCCACCTCTCTATCTAAAAAGTGCCATTTTAATTGTGCTTGTGCCTTTCTTTGGTGTGTCAGCTCCCAGTCTCAGCCAAGCAGCTGGGTAACTCTGGCTGGAATCCAGAATTAACATAAGTTGTTTTTGACCTCTTGACACAAAGGCATTTTACATGGCTTCCCCCCTACGACCCGTGTGCGCAAGAGTCTGCTATTAAAATAAGCCACACGTGCAAATCACCAGCGTCCCGAGGTAGCTGTCCAGAGGCACTTGGCTGTGGTCTGGTCCTGCGTGGCATCTGGGCAGTATTATGGACTGGCAAATTATTCTCATCGCTTCTGAACTAAACACATCCTAGTGCAACGTTGGAAGCAGCAACGCTCTGGAAGACCCCTGGTGCATTTTAGCAGTGCTCAAGTTTCAATTCTTACCAGTCTAGTGTCCAAAGCCTCTTCTAGTGCAAGAGAGTCACGGTTCTTATCTAGAGCAGTACTGCACTGCGTCCTGCCCACAGCTGCAGTATGGCAATGGGGCCAAGATGCCTGCTGTGGGCAGAGCTGCTGCAGGGGCAAGAGGAGGGGTTTGAAGCAGAGATATGGAGCTCATAATTTAAGAGCTTGGTCGTGATCGACAAGTAGAAGCTGCCAATGTTCAGTCGCTGCCCCAGCAGCAATCTCTACTCCAAAGTGCTCAAGCATGGCTGTCTCCGAGCTGCGTTTAGCTTGGAATTTGCTGATGAAAGGACTTTGAGACCAAAAGTTCGTCTACTTTTTCCAACTTTCCAGCTCTCAAAGAAGGCATTATTGCTTTCTACAAACCCTACTTCTCTCGAAAAAGCAGGAAATTTCTACTTAGGAGGTTAAACGAGGACTTGGATACAGCTTCACAAATCTTGACTTACATAACTTCTCGAGTGAATGTAGGCAGCGCAGTGTGCAGCAGGTGCTGTGCCTCTTGCAGAAGGGGGTACTTACTTGGGTAGGTTGTTCCTCTTCAGTTGCAGGGGCACGCAAAGCACAAGCAGTTATTTGCCTGCATATCAACCTGTCAGCAAACAGTTACTCAGAGAGGAGCGACCTGTCCTGCAACCCACCCTTAGAGGCTCCGTTCCTCCTTTTAACCATCAGGGCATGAAATCTGAAACAGCACTACACCTATTTGAGCCTGGTTGCTTGACAGGCCCCCAAGTATTTGTGTTGATTCAGTAATTCAGGAGATACACTGATAATCCCATAACTAGGTATCAGCTGGCTTCATTTTTTTCCCGTTCAGAGAGGACAGAATGAGAAACCATTAGTTTACTTTTGGCTTCAATACAGAACAGTCCATTCTCCGAGGCAGCGACCATCCGTTCCGGTGATGTTAGCAGAGCAGCGAGGTCCTGGACCAGGACTAGGGTTGCTAAGCGATATGAAAACACAAATAATAAATGAATGACAGCCACCTGCAAAAGATTACATGCTGCGGTGTGCCTTACCACGAAAGCCTGGGTCTCAAACTTCATCTCGTTTGGATTCAAATCTGCTGAACTTAAATTTAAAAAGCAGGAACGATTACTGTGCGGAATGTTTTGAGAGACGTAAACACTTCCTCTTCTATTTACCGTGCTTCACTGTAGGGTTTGTTTCTTCTGTAAGGCATTTACAGTGTGCAGCTCTGTGGAACACAACGGCTGGTTCACTTATTACAGTGCAAACTTGAAACCGCTTAAACATATTTTTCTGTCAACGTGTATTTGTGATTCCCATATTTAAAAAGGTGACCTGGTATTCTGTGTACAAACGCGTTGTTAGCGTGACTGATGTCAGAACAGTGTTTGCACTCCACGTCCACAGAAGATTAAAAGCTGCTGCTAAGAAATCCTCTTTACAATGTCCAGCAATGTAAACACACCATACTAGGAAATCTCACCAAAGAAACTTCCTCTCAAGGCCACCTCAGATTCACTCTATCTGCTCTGAGCTTAAGCAATGCGGTCTCTGTTACAGCCACCGTAAGAAGGTCGATTCCTTCTCTGTAGGCTTGGTTTGCTACCCCTTGGAAAGGTTCCCGTTGACTTTAATAAGCATGAAGTGCTGCTCTGCAGCATGTCCCACGGTGAGGACCAGTCGGGGCTGCAGCTGAATTGCACAGACCATGCAGAGATTAGGGAATGCAACAAGCTCGTCAGACTTGAGGCTTTAGGAATAGATTTCTTCTCTGGAATTTGTTATAAAACCCCCAAAAGATATACATTAAGATTTTTGTTGCCATAGAACCTGGGAAAAAGCACAGGTGTGTGATTCTGTGTAATGCAAAACTCCCACCAACAAGCTAACGCGGGGTGATTCTGGTTTCAAGTGAAATGGTGGAAAAAAATCCTTTTTTTTTTTTTTCAGCGGGATCCCAATTACACAATTCACTCTGACCCTTGGCATCCACCTCACCCACAGCAGCAGAACAGACTCCTGTTCTTACCCTGCATCAAGAGCCACAGTAACCGTCCAGACGTGCAATTCCACAGCAAAACCCTGAAGTCGTTCGACTTTCCTTGGCTTGCAGACAAGAGGTTTAAACTTGCGTTTGCTGTGGACCCGATGCTCAGAAGCAGTCACGCGGAAACGGTCACACAAAGCTAGGATGCAGGAATTTACGTGCAAACTTGAGCCTGTGCCATCAAAAGATTATCCTATCTAGGGATAAGTGCCATTCTCAATCTCAGTACACCACTGGGGTGGTCCCACCCTATACCCCAAACGAACAAAAAAGGTAATTTGAGCAGTTTTTAATTTGATATATATTTTTTTTTTTGCTTAAAAGTGCAGCTCACAGTCAGAGTGCTTTCTCCCTGGCTCAGAGGCAGGAGGGTGCCTTCGGACGACCAACAAAGATGTGTGCACATCCCAAAGCAGCTACGTCCCTGGAAACACGTATGTTCATTTCTGGAGAAATGAAGCAAGTCAAGGCGGTGCTGAGGCAGCAGAGGAATTTATGCTAATCCCAACTACAAGGGAGGTGCCACGTTACACAGCCAGATGCGGGGCTTAGTGTTTGTGTTTTTTGCACAAACGCTCTCCCTGTAACTTGGTTACTCAGGGGATTTCACTCCGCAACTCTGCTTAAGCTCACAAGCACTCCACGCTTCGAGATTAAGCAACACTGACAAACAGAATTGGAGGCATCGGGGAGAAACAAGGATATCTAGGGGTTTTCCCAGAGATATTACATGTGCAGCTTGAGAATTGGAAAGTTTCAAACGGATCTTGCCAAAAGTCCTCGAGGTAAGTGCTACTGAATCAGCAAATACAAATGAGTGTGGCATTATGTGCTGTCAGCTCACCTGAGCTCTTTAGCTTTAATAAAAACATAAACACAAACAATGGTGAAGCTCAGCCTGGTATTGTATCAGCACCCAGGAAAATTACGCGTACGGCAGCCTAAGAAATTATATCCATCAAAATATCAGTGGCTAAAGCACGGAGGTTTCACTTCTCAGAGCTACCCAAGAGCTTTGAAAGCTCAGTTCCTATTAAATTTACCTTCCAGATGGCTTTGCAGATCCCAGCCTCAAGTTTTCACGGACAGAGACTACGTTTTCTAAAAGCCTTTGCATTGTGTCCTGATAAAAAGTATACAGTGTTATTTGACTTTCCAAGCAGAGGAGTTGGGATTACATCATCAGTGCTCATTTTTGATTTAAGGAATGATGCTGAACAAGTCACCAGCTCCCTATTTCTGAGCATTATCAGTCATTTAATGTTAGGAAAACATTGTCCCCACTGGGACAATCTGAGGCTTCATTAAATGGCTGCAAACAGTTTTAGAATAGGCACAAATCTACCTAGAAACAAAGATAGTTTTCATATGAGCACTGGTTAAGCACAGAACCTAGAGACACCTACTAATGGCATCATACTGGAAGGTAACATCGGTATGATGCAGCGGCAGAGAAATATCAGATGGGAAGAAAAGATGTCTCAAGGTGGCTTTCAGAAGTGGAATAACGGAGGTGAGATTAAGTCTGCCAGCCTGAGCGCGAGTTCCTACAGCCTGATAGGATGTCTGGTATATGTTAGGGACTCAAAGGAGAACAACCTCAGCAGAGCCATTGATTACTGCTGAATTATGAGCCCTCGGCATGTCAAAGCCAGGAAAAACACAGAGAATATTTCTAGAGAAAGGCATTTCTAGAAAGATAACGTCACTGTATAACATACTGTTACCACCCCAGATAAAATTCAGCGCGGAGCATCACTGATCAAGAAAGATCAGACAAGTACACAAGACACCGACTAGGATAAGAGCAGATGAATCGGTGAGCACATCTCCCAGGCGAAATTTAAAAGACAGTTTGGACATGTAAAGGTAGTGGATATGAACTCTCATCAACTCTTCAAAAACAGAAACCTCTGCGGGTAAAAATAAAGCTGCCAAAACTTCACAGCAACATTTGCTAAAGAACGAATAGACGTGCCCTGCTCATGAGTAAATTCAAAGTGGAAGCTAGAAGGGAAAATTAAATAAAATAATCAAGTCCTGAAGGACAATGGTCTAGGCTGATCTACCACTATGTGTCAAAAAAAGCAAAATAGGAGCTGATGCACCTGTGCAATGTTGGGCCTTCACCAGTATAGGTCCAGTAACTTCAGTCCTGTGTGAAAACTCCAACAGCAGGTCCATACATCTTCAGTACTACAGAATGGTGGAACAGACATGCTTGGAGAAGAGTCCCCTACTGCCCAAAATGAACAAGTTGATCTTCTGTTGTATGAATGTTTCCTTTCCATCACAGACCGGAATATTTACTTTAATTCACCCTAACTATCATCACCTTAATTCCTCTATTAACCTAAACCTTGCAAATTAAACTGAATTATCTGACACATTGATACACTTGCCTTTGATAGGATCAGCAGCAATGTAATCCAGGCTGCAGCTGGAATTCTTACTTCACTGGTTTTCCCCTCTTTTAAAGGAAAAAAATACATATATATTCTGATGTATGAATTTCTGATTTGATACAGTACTTGTGCTCCACATCTTTCTGTGGCTTTCAGTGCAATGACAAACCCCGTGTCCAGATCGCTCAAAGCCAGCACTCAGATTTTCTACCATTGTCTTTAATACATAAATTCCATTTGTATCCTCCTACGGGCAACATAAGTCCAGAATGAATTTAAGGACACAAGAAAGAGATTGGCATATAGCTGACAGCACTGGGAGATAGTTAAGGATTAGCAACAAGACTTTCCGTCCTGAGCTCAGACTCCACTAACCAGTGCCGAGGGATTCATGGTTCTGCAAGGATGTAGGTCATGCCAGAGGGGACACACAAAGTCCTGCAGGAGCCTGGAGGCAATTAAAAGCAGTGATGCAGCTGAGCATCACCATGGGCAGTGAAAAGGGACTTCCCCTGAGACTGGAAATTGCAGCCAAGAGCCATCAATTCATCTTCCACGTCTGTGACAAGAAGGGATGACTTGGTTATAAAGCCTTTAAAATGCAATGAGTCACTTTGCAAAAGAGGTCACTGGTTACTGAAATTTTGCTGAAGTATTTAACAAAGAGAAAAACCTTGAATAACAAATATGAATCCCTTTAATCATACCGTACCTGATTCTTCCAGCAATTACACTTGGGGTACCCGACAGTACAAACAGGTAATTCTCATACTCAGAGTAGAGGCAGCACTGGCCACCAGGACATCCTCCTGATAAAACAACTACTCTGAAGTTCATTCCCAAGACCAGAAAAGAGTTTAAACGTTAGCCAGCAACAAAAGAGCCCAAATTTTGCAGAGCTGCCTGTATACTCCCTGCTCAAGGAGAAGCAAGTGCTGTGCAGGTGCAGTGAGGAGTGGGCAAGAGGAACTTGTCACGAAGTACCAGCTCAGGAGACACTCACCTGTAAGTACATACTCCAAATTCTATGGCCCGACCAGTGCAGGCCACCCCCCAGTTGCAGACTTCCTCATTGTTAATGCCACGCATGTTACAAGAACTTGACCACCATCAACTTTAATATTAAACACGTAAAGTGAGTCTTAAACACCAGCGCAGTGGTGGATAACACACCACAGAAGTACTGGAGACCCAAATCAAACCCCACTCAGAAAGATACCCAACCTGTGTCAGTTGTAACAAGCTCGCACCCTAACCTGTAGAGCACGGGGGACTGGCAGGGCACAGTGGCCTCCCTCTTGACTAGTGGTGTTGCCCTTCTCCCCCTAGTAAAGCCAGCTGAGCTACCATAGGTAGTAGATCAAGTGGTACTTTGTGGATCCCACCACAGGACAGATTATGACGAGACAGCAAATCCCTTACCCAAAGAGGATGAAAAACTGACAACGTCTTGCACCACAAAGTTGAAATATTTCAGGTACAGGTTCTACCTGACCTCCAGAACAGGAGATCAGATCAGTCAGGTAAGCAGGGAGACCATGCGAGCAACTTCTGCACCACCCATAACCCTGCAAAACATCACCGAGGCCTTGCCCAGAGTGTTTTATAATACTGCACCGGGGTGGGATCATAAGAGAATCAACTGGTTTCTGCACTTGGTATTACAACATGGACTTACTCTGATCCTACCCCTCCCATCATTAAGCTTCTAGTTAGTTAAACCCTACACAGCCCCTCCCAAATCACACGGGAAAGGGCCACCTTCAGTCACCCCCAGAGAGGGAGGAAGCCCGGATTAGGCAGAGCATTACAAATATTTCTTTCTTGAGCTCATCAGATGAAGGTCATCATTTTAACTGGATCAAGCTCGATGATGCTGTCCTGTCCATTCTTTGTAACTGACACCTGGAAAAACCAGCACGTGAGTTTTAAATTGGCAGCGGTATTAATTTCGAATCAATAGGAGATACAAAAATATCAATAGGCATTTCAGAGCGGGACATTAATTACTTTTCAAAAGGTGCACTACAGAAATTTCCTGATGCCTTTACAAATAGAAATAAGCCAATAGCATCATTTCATAACATTTAGAAATGACTAAGTTAATTAACAGGGAGTCTTCAGAGAGATGATGAAGGAAATTTAGAAGAACCTTATCTGACACTGTTCGAAATTCTCAAAGGAAGGAAGTCACTTCTTTAAAAAAAAAGATTAATTACAAGGTTTTTTTTGCTTTACCTTGATACATGTTTACGTATTTAAGCAGGTTTTGACCTTCAAAATTCTAGCAAAGAACAATTTTCATTAAAGCATCTCAGTGGCGGAAGTTGCCAGTTCCTCATCTTGTCTCTGAGGTTAACAGAGAATATTAATTATTTAGCAGGCACGGTCAAACAAACTGTGTGGAAGTCCTACCCAAAGCAACCTTTCATTTATCAAACGGCAAGCGCTGATGTACCGCAAGCCCTCCTCCTGTCAGGTCTTCTTCGTTTATGGGGCTTGGTTGGAGGCTCCAGAAGGACATAATTCCACAAAGATGCTGCCTCTTTCTCAGGACACCCTTCCCTTCATCTGGAGCATTAACAGCAGCTCTTCACCAGCCTTTGGCAATGCACAAGTATCAGCAACCGAGAAAACTCCCTACGTATCTTGAAGATAGCACAACATTTATCAATAGGAAAATGATCGTGGCCTTTCTTCTAAGTTTTACTACTTCGGTGTCCTCTTTTCTGTGAAACTCTGCTCACCTGCTGCTCGCTCTTCGCAGCCCGGTTCGGCACCGTCACCCACCCGCCTGGCTGAGCTATGAATACATGAATAAGCAGTTTGGCAAGCAGGAAGAACACGCTCTGTCTCGTTGTTGGCACACGTAGAGTACCAAGAGTCAAAGAGGAAAGTGTATTAGAGATAAATACTCATTTGAAGAACAATATTTTCATGACAAAGCTGTACTTAATAATATAGAGGAACGGGAATCACACTGGCACACCAGCTGGTCAAGAATCAACTAAATATTTTGTTTTCTACAGAGGCAAATTAAGGTTGCCCCACAAAATGAAATGACAACTACTGTCTATGACATAGAAGGCTGAAGACATCCAGGCTACTGAGATGTTCATGAGGTGGAGAAATACTAAGGCAAGATATTAAGACAAATGAAGAACCAGGAATTAAGGAGAACGAGAAATTATTTAAGGTAGAAAAATTGACAGAGAATTAAGGCACAAGTTGAGCAGTGAGGGTAGTTACCCACTGGAATAAAATAGGAAGGGAAAAGCTAGATTAAACACTTTGACATTTGTTTCTTTTCAGGCAGCACGCTGTAGTCCAGCCAAGGTTTCTCTTCAAAGGAGCATCCAGGTGAAGCTTTCTGATGTGTTCTGCAGGGGACCACACCATCTCGTCCAGTGACCCACCAGCAGATGCACCACAGCCTGCAGCCTTTCCACCCATCTTTAGGCATGGAACTCGACAGCAAAGAACATCCCTCTCAAGAACAGGACTTAGATCATAGAATTCAGAAATAGCTCTTTCTTCCTGAGATCAAGGGGTGCCTGTTTTTCATACAGTAAATGGAAAAAAGGGAGTCCCAGAAGGCAATTTAAAGTCATAAATCAGTATAATCTGTCAAAGTGCCTAACGCTTTCCATTGCTCATCCGATGGAAATGACAATCCAAACCTAAGCACTGCAATTAGGTGGGAAACTTCCAGACCACTGAGTCTCTGAAAAAGCAGGGGATCCTCTGTTTTGAGAAACGAACATTTTAAAGAGATACTGCTGAAAGATTTACTTACTCCATCTTACTCCACTTTCAGGCCTTCATGTAAGAGCAAAATTCTCTTTGCTACGATCTGCGCTTCGGCACGGCAAGGAAAAAAGAGAAAATGCTGCTATGTGAAGTCCCTGAACCGCAAAGTCTGCCTCACAGTGACAGCAGCACGCCCAGATCTCCTAAGGACATGCTCGAGCTCTGTGTCACTTATCTCCAAGAAACAACAAGCAAGTGTTTCACTTCAGAACCTTGCTGGCAACTTGCAAGGCAGGAATTGTGAAACGCTTCTTTCTCCTTGCCAGAGTATTGCCTCCCACTTGCAGAAGGAACAGAAATGAAAAAGGAAGACCACGAAACAGACAGGGCTGGCTAACATCAGGGAAAATAACAATTAGTGGATGTCTGTGGCTTAGACAGACTGACACAGAATAACAGCACAACACATCTGTACACATACAGCTGTGGAAGCGTACTAGCTAGAGGTCCTTGGCTGCAGAAGAAAACGCTGATTATTCTACTTGTTAAAGGTTGAATTCTTCACACGTAAGAGTGATTGGACTTTCTGTAATTAACAAAACTTCTCACCGATTGAGCCTTAAATGCCAGTCGAACTGCTTGAGATTGTGCTGTTTGGCTACTGACTTCATCTAAATTGCATGCACTGCTTCTCTGTGGGGAGGTGAAAAGGCCTATGCGACCCCTCCACAACCCATTCTGAGGTCTCTCTCCGGTACCACCAGACACGGGGTCCTCTCCCGTACCATCAGACACGGGGTCCTCGTCCCCACTTGACTGCTGCTGAGAGAATCTCTTACTTTCAAAGTTAAGGAAAGCCACAGAGTGGCAGCTGCACAGATTTACCAACGTGACAACAAACAACCTTCGTTGGATGAGTTGCTTTTAGGGGACTCTACCTAAAGACAACTTCCAGGTTGTCCTACCCTAGCCCAGCAAGGAGAGTAATTCTTTGACTGTGCTCCAAAGCAGCAGTGATGCAACATCACCTTCACTTAGCCCCAGTTTCCACACCCTCAATTGCCTGTTCCTGTTAGGATATACAGTGAAACACAGAACTGACAGTCTACATTGGTCCTGGAAGGATGAAAGTGTCCTTGCAAAGAAACCAGCAAGTGTCAAATCATTTTAATATACAGTGCAGGGGGGGAGAAAGTAAAATCCCACTTTCAGGAGTTTTAGTTTTTCATAATGTAAGACTTTTCAAGGAATAGAAACAGAACATTAACTTGGAGACAGAGGCTTTTCCCCATCCACCTCCCATCCTGCTTATTTTGAGAATTTTTCTCTAAAGACACCTCCATAAAGCCTGCAGAGGACTCCGTACAGAAAGGGGTGACCATGGTGCACATGGCTCACAGATAGGCAATGTCCACACGCTCTGTTATCACGTGTATGCATGCTAATAGCCCAACTTAAGAGAGATGTCTCCCATAAAACTTCCATTCTGCTAATACAAGAAAAATGGAAAACACTTGAAAATACACTATTTAAAACAAAACAAACCAAAACACCACCACCACTAAACTACAATTCAGTAAGATTTAAATAAACATTTGGGAAGACTTTAAAGATATAATTATGAAAGAAAGAAGACGAAGCCCTCCCATGTAAGCTTTTCAACTCAACTGAGTCTCTCGTGGAAGGGGCTGGTACCAGAGTGATATGGCACTACCAAGACACATTCCCACTCCTGCTGTTCCAGTGCACCCTTCACTTCCAGCAGGGTAAACACTGCAGGGTGTTCTGATAGTCAGCCCATCCCAAGAAACCTATGTCCTTCTCCACTCCAAAAGCATGAAAGCTCATGCTAACGATAAAGGACAGACAAGCATCAACAAGCATCATTACTTATCTTACATTGCACAGGACTTCTAGCAAGTGTTAGATCTCCACAAACGCTAAATCACCCCCAGCCTGCCACTCTCTTGGGTGTTCAGTAGATTTTCTGTGACTCTTTAGTTTCAAATTACTGAAGACTAACACTTAATATGAAAGTAGGCAGCCTGACACATTAAACATATATACTAATCAGAAGTTTAGTTCCGTTAAGGTTTTACTATCAATAAACACAGAACATAAAGTTGCTGTTCTACTAAATGTGGAAGAAATAATTTCCTTCGTGGGAAGTTTCTAGTCAGAAGGCAGCACAGAAGAAAATCCTTCAGGCTCAGCTTCTCCCTCTCCTCCCAGACTCACTTTCACCTCTGTTCTGATCCAGACACGATGCAACTTTGTCTGATGTCATAGGTGAGCTATTTTCTCTTTATGGTAAACAAGTGATGTCACAACCTCAGGACAGTGATTTCACTGCACGACCGAACAAGCAGGTACCCGATGCACAGAATGAAAGTTATTGTTCACACATAAACATCAGAAATATTTGTAAAAGTAAAGCAAATGAACAGCCAAGTAAATTAATTCCTTTTTGAATCACTGTTCCTGTTTTCCAAGTCCAAATGACTCTCCGTTCCTATTTAGAAAGCCTGGGGGGATGAAAAAGTGTCCAAGATGGTGAAATTAAAAATTAGCTACTGAGCATGAAACATGCAATGATTGCACTTCATAACATTTTTATTGCCTCACTGTTGTATGAATCACTTCACAGTTCCACACTGCTACGATGAAAAAAATGAAACCAATAAAGTCTAAGCAATCAATGTTATGACTTCATCAATCCCAGACGAAAGAGATGCATAGAATGACAAATATTTTCAAGAATACTGAGAAAACTGCCACCTCATTCTAAAAAAGCACAAGTTTCATCTTTGTCTCTTTCTAAAGACTGGGCATTTTCACACCAAAAGACAGAATACTGAAATTATCCGTGTGACACAACCTTGCTTTTCCTTTCAGAAATGTGGATTTTTCAAGAGTTACGAACGCAGCTAACGCACAGTGAGGCTACAGCTGATACAGAACGTTCCCCAGTTCAGAACATCCTCACTCCTTTGAGGTTCTGTATTGAGATAATATTATATTAATAATCACCTGCACTTAGCTTCATTTTTACAAGGTCTACAGATTCTAGAAGTATGAAGTTATCTTTACAATTTCAGTAAATCCAAACAAGTTCAATGTATCGGTACATAAAACTTCGAAGAGGACAATAATCTATGCTTAAAACCACAAAGCAGCACTGCAGTAATCTATCAGATTAAACATCAGAGGTGAAGTGCAAAGAAGTGACCTCCCAGAGGAAGATTGTACCCACTTTTGACAGCCAAGCTCAATAACTAACCAAACACAACCTTAAATTCCTTCTAGGTACGGTTTAGCTTTGACTAAATAAGTATTTTAGCCTATCTGTATTAAAATAAAATAATAAATCTCCCATCTCTATATCACTAAATCCAAACCTGTTCTGTAACAGCAAAGCCTAACCATTTTTTTTCCCCTTCTAACAAATACTAGCTTTCTTTTTTTAATTGAGTGGCTAGACACCTTGTCTCAGGTATTAAAATATCTAGTAGGATTATTTCCTTTAATATAACAGCTTATTTCTCTTATAAAATCATTAATAGAAAATTAAGCTCTTTTTGTTAACTCTAATCTTGCTTCCTCACAAGTGTGCCAGAGGCACTTTAGTATGGATCAGGTTATGAATATCACAAATTACAGCAGCAATGTGTGGCAACAAAGGATCAGATTATTCATATAAATGTAATATCTTCTTCCTTCTTTGATAAAAAAAAAAAAAGTAAACAGCATGCACTGATCTCACAGGATAAAAAGTCAGTTCCTCTGAAATCCGTGTTTTTCTGATACTAACAAATCCAGGTTTATAGCAAGAATTACCAGCACAGCACAACCTTAGAATGATGAACAAGGGGAATTACAGGGGACAAGAAAACCTACTTCATTTTATATCAAAATTCTCCCCTGTTTCACACCATGTACAGGTATGAAGTCAAGCCAGAGCAGGAAAAAGTTCCTAGGTGCTACGTTCGCATAAAGCTTCCGATGTTAGATTGATGGCAGACGCAGTTAGGAGCAAAGCAAGACTATGTACAGGCAGAAACAACTCTGGAAGGATTAACGTACCACCAAGAACAGCACCGGCCACGAACGCTCTGTAACACAGTGAAAGGAAATGCAGAGTTAATTTATACACCAGTGTTTCAATGCAGAGAAGCACACCCCATTACAGCTTGTAGTTTAATGGGGTAATGCCGGAACACGGGACTGAAAGACGGGCGGTCTTCGTACGGGTTCACGGGAAGGGAGTAGAGTAATGCCCAAATGTGAGCGTGAAGATGTTTTATACATACACACCCCATACCACCACAGAGCCCCCTGCACGTTGCCTTACAACTACAGTGTGCACAACTGGCTCATCGCTAGCAAAATCTTATTTCCAGGAATCCAAAGATTTCGTCGAAGTTACAATACAACAGAGGGGTTTAACCTCGAACACGTCCCACTCCTTCACCAGAACTCAGCAGTGACAGCTTCAGGTGACGCTCACGTTAAGTACCAGCTGCCCAGTCCAAAGGACACATTATGGGCATCAGCCCCCCACACCACCACACTTCAAAGGGAAGCGAACCCAAGTACTCCTGTTGAACCCCGATAAAATCTGCCTGCTGGACCTGAGCTGATAGAAACTCCAGGAAGAAATTAAGACATCCAAGATTCCTTGCCCAAAGAGAACATTTAAATTCTTCAGCAATACGCAGCATTAACATCTGACGGAACAAGTCTGTCAAGAAGCTTTGTGAAGATGATGCTGGTTTTGCAGAGACTTAGAATCTCTGAGTTTTGGGGCCAGGCTGGAGTTCTAACTCTAATTAAAGTCTAATCTGCTTCTCCCAGGTTTCATAAAACGCTGTCTCAAACAGGCATATCTGCTAAGAAGTGCAGCATGATCCTCTCATTAAAGAATCTGTTACAATGAAAACACATTAGTACTAAAGCCATAAAATGCTGAGGAAATTATGGACATTCTCCCTCTAACTAGTGTATTGCACTACGATCACTTGGAGAAGGGGGGGGGGGGTGTGTGGAAAAAGAATATTCACAGGTCTGCTTGAGAAGTGGGAACTTGCTGTTCAAAGTGATTCTTCAATGTTATCTCTATTTTGTTCTTTAATTAATAAAAGGATACATGCACTGACATTATAAACGCTAATTTGCTATTTAGCATCCCAAATTAGGAAGCATAAACATTTATGCACTTCATTAAACGCTACCTAAGAACTCTTTGAGATTAACAGGAGACAAGCTAGGCTGTTAAATGCAATTTCAGGGCACACAATAAGCCACCGTAAAAAGACACTCCTCCTCTTCCCACCCCTTGCTCTGGGTGCTCCCCGGCTCCATCCCACGAGCACCAGCCCTTACGAGATGAACTTTGGAAATCCGTGAGATCCAACTCATCTGCACACCCACAAGTGCCAGGGGAAGGGAGGGGAGGGGAATGCAGGGACACGAGCAGAGAAAGCCGTGCCTACCTGCCTGGCAGCACAGCATACTTAGCTTGGCACAAGGCGATCATGAAATTGCACTTTAGAAAGCATAAAACAAATACGCCCTGAATGAAGACATCGTTTCAGCACATGCAGTGTACTGGAAGAGAAGATGTGGTGTTTTCTCTCCAGCCCTTCCAAAACAGGCAGTGCAGTTCCAGCACACGTCCTGTGCTCCCTTCCCCTTTTTCCGTCCACCTCAACCCTTTGCATTGCTCCTTTCCAAACCCCCCATGCAGACAGGACGCTGACATTGTCTTAATTTTCGTGCTACAGGAAGATAGGAAATGGTTAAGTCTTTCCAAAGTACAGGCAGCAAAATTGCAGAGGTAGGAAAGGAAGGCTGATAGTCAGGAAGAGACAGGCTGAAAGGTCGATAATCACACCCGCGTGCGTAAAATAAATGGCAGCTTGACCAGGACCACCAAGATAACACATCACCAAAACTGAGCAGTCCAGGTCCCAAGTTATCTCTACAAACCTTATCCTCCAAATCCTTCACGCAACAAGTCTTCAGGTTATTTTCTTTCCCTGACAGACAATAAGGTAGAATTCAGACGACAAATTATTCCTTGTAACTTTGCAAGTCTAACTTCAACGTAGAAAAAGGTTTTTATTTTTAATTTAAATGTGTGCCAAAAGTGTCCGTTGTTAAATTATGGACTCAGACAAAAGGGTGCTAAATTTTCTACCATTCATAACCTTGCCATAGTGTAGCAGTCTTTAAATTGTTTGAAAATACAAATACACTAAAAATATAGTTTCAAGAACAGTAACATGGACATACTGAAGAGCTTTGTATCATAACCAGAAACCTGAAAAGTGTCTTGGCGCCTGAAAAAGAATTGCTTTTAGATTTATTTGTTTTTAAACACAAATTATAATGGCTTTACAACTTCCAGCTCTGGGTTCTTCACTGTGGTTTTTTTTTGTTGTTTTTTTAAACATGATGGCAATGGTATCTATCTACACGATAATAAGTGAAAAAGAAGCATTCTTGGTGTGTTTTTGACCAAATATATTGTTCAGAGATCAAAACAAAGATTTATAAAAACAAACGATTAAAATTTCAGTTCAGAAAAAACACTTTGTAAAATACAATAAAACCCTTTTCAATAGCAAAGTGGATTTTGTACAATTCTTCCTTCTAAGCAGATGTTCACCGCAGCCTAGATCCAGTAACTCCAGTAAAACCAAATGTAGGCAAAACGTAGGTTGACGTTGGCAGAATCACAACCTATATACAGCACTGCAGGTAACATACTGCAACTCATTGGGAAAAAAACCTTTGAAAATTCAATGTTTCATTGTGAGTGGACTTACAATATACCGTACATTATTTAAAAGCAGGTTACACCATAAAAAGGCTTTTGACAGAACCGCTCAAAAAAATGAATGTTCTAGAACGAGAGTAACGCTTCAGTCAGCAAAAATGCCACACAAATCAAAAAACAACACTTAAGTAAAACACTAAGACTTTATTAAAAATCCAAAATTTATTGCAAATTATACTTTGCACTTTCCCTCCTTTCTTCGTTTTTACATGATTTATTGATATCCATGATTTTTTCACAGATGTACTTGTTGACTTTGGAGAGTCTCTGTGCAATTTCAGTTTCATCCACAGTTTCTTGTGCTATTCTATCATACAAACATTCTGGGGAGAAAAAAAAAAAGAAAAAGAGCCATTAGGATATTTTTAGAAAAGGATATAGCCCTGTGTTGAGCTAGCTACTCAAGAGACAGCACTGGGTAAGCACTGGGTATATTTGTTGCGAGACAACGGGAGCTTTCATTGATTCACTGGCTATCTTGTTAAGTAAAGATTTTTCACCAGTCTTGAATCTTTGGCATGACCAACTTCAGTTATGCTGTGACTACCTTAACAGGCTTTTTATACAGAAGCAGGGCTAAATGGAACTTCTTTACAGTGTCAGTCTGGTCTGCCTAACTCTTGTATTCATCCAGATCTCCACAGCATATTTAGACCCTTTTCCCAGGTGACCAGTCTCACCAGAACTGTTGTTACCTACAGTTCCCTGTGAGTCACTCCTACCTCGACACCTTCAAGACAGTAAGTAAATCAGGAAGCGAAGCAGTAACCAGTAAGAGAAGACATTAACCAGTTTCTTTTATTTTTCAGATCTGTTCAACATACACGATCGTCTGCATCTTTCTCGGGCGCCCTGTCCCTGGCCGTATTTCACTTTTATTAGCAGATCATTCAGGGCGAGAGTCACCTTGCATGTTAGCACAATACACTTTGTGAACTTAACTGGGATACAAAAAGCAAGCGATGGGAACAACTGCAAAAGCAATGAGGGCAATGGAAGTGGAAACAATTGTGCTTGGCAGAGTCAGTTCGGTGCCAGAATCCTGCAAGGGTTACTGAAATCAGCGGTGGTGCAACACACCCGACTCCGCAGTGACGGGCAGGTTTGGGTATTTTGGGTTTCATAAACAGGACAATGTATTTTGTTGTGGAGGCTTCCCCGATTGGTTAAACACACTCTGCTCTGCTTTGCCTAGTAATCTATTCCAGCAGTCGTTTATTGCTTCATACACAGAAAGCCATAGAGATTATCACTTAATTAACATGGTTTACAACATTTCTAATGCGTCATATTAAATAGTTATGAAAATTAAGTACTAGGCATGCTCTGTAGTTCATTTTGAAACCTCTCAGAATTTTTACAAAAGGTTATTTTGCATCAACAAGGTTTATAACAGGGCTCATGCATCATACTTTAAAAAATTTCCTTATTACATACTACACGGTAGGGATCTTTAAGAAGCTCGAGGTATCAGACACATTAAGAGCTAATGCTGTCACTCAAAATTCTTCTTTTAAATAAGACAGTCTGTGTCCACACAATGATGAGAACATCTAAGCCAAGGTGAATTTTATGTTGTAAGACGTACTGAATATAAACCCAAATGAAATTCATTAGCATGCAGCCTGACAGCTGAAATGCTGATCGTCAGTAAACTACGGCTTGAAACACACCACCTACGAAGAGGCACGTCACTGAGAACCTGAAGAAATCCAGGGTGTTTGTAGGATAAAAGCCCCTACTACAACAGTATCAGGAATACTCCCAGGTTGTGTGAGACAGACCTTCCAGTAAAAGACAGGCTAGGTTATTAGTTTAGCCTCAATGTCAAGCAAACAATCACTTGACAGAACTCATTCATCAGCTGTAATTCTTAGAGTCAGTGCGACCCAGACAGATCCGTGATCATCACAGTTTTTCATCTTCCATCTCTTCCATTTCTGTGAGGGGTGGCAGAAATAGTAGTTTAGTAGTCACATAAGGATGCTGGCTTATAGGGGTTCCAAAGAGTGATTTGGGGGTTCTGCTACATCTTTGCCTTTTGGCTTTAGAGGATCATACAGACACCCCCTTCGTATTTCTGTCTGGACCGAAGATTCAAATAGACCTCAAAGTATAACAAGGAGCTTTACTTCTTTCTGTGATGCCTGATACAAAACATTTGCTACATAAACTCTACCTTCCTTGCATTTCACCATTTGTCTGCTTGCTACCAATTTTGTTTTGTTCTTTTCTCCAGAACAACTTCCTATTTGATCACTTCCAGCTTTCCAGGAAACAACGCTGGCATGATGGGGCAAGACCTGCTAACACTGATGCAAATGCAAAGGACACACCACCATGGAAAATCATGGCTATGTGCTACTCAGCACCACTGATACAGGAAGCCTGTCTGCTGCCACCTCAAATATAGGCCATGCTGTTAAACTGGATCAAGAGGAGATCGCACAGTCTTGAGGCTAACAAAAAGGGAGTCAAAGACAAGGTGAAACAAACACTGGAAAGAGAAACATGGAAAACCAGGGAGTGGAACGGTAGAATTCAAATGAGGGTTGACTTTGGAACCAAGATTATGACAAAAAAAACGGAGAAAAACGAGGACGTGGGGAAAAACTGAATTGCTGGTGAGTAGAAAGGTATGGAAGGGAAGAAAGGGAAGGGCCCCATCTGCCTCTCACCATGTACCTGTTGGAGCACAGTCCCAAACTCACTGCAGTCAAAACAAGGCAACAAAGGGGGTTAGAAGAAAGCTACCATTTAAATAGCTTAAGAAACGCAGAGTGGCCCTGACCAAAGTAGGAGAGGAAATTCTCACATAAGCAACCTTGCCAGCAGTGCTGAGGAGCAACAGCAGGGAAACTAGAAAGCTCTTTGCAATGGACCAGTGAAAAATAACCCATTTTTACTGAGTGCTTCCACGTAAGCATCTGGGTAATCAATTCTGTTTCACATTAGGAGCTGACAAGGGCAGCCACAGCCCCAGAGTGGGTTCCTTAAGTGGCCAGCACGTCATTACTTCGCTACATGTGTTAAGATTGTACCAAAAAGGTCCCAGCCAGAACCAGAAAATCAGCATGGAAGAGCTTGCACTTCTACACATATTTTTGGAGCAGATTAGCAAAAAAACACCCCTCCATGTCTTCTACTCCTTTGTTACAAACTAAGAAAGAAGATCAGTTTCCACCTTTTCCCCACGCAACACGGACACACGCACACACTCAGGAATCGTATTTCTTACTTCCAAAACATAGTACCTGCAGATTACAAGGCAGATTACAACAGCTCTTAAAAGAGTTTATAGTTAAGAGCACATAACAACTAACAACAGGAAATGCAGAATAATGAAGCACAAATAAGGAGATTTATTTCAACCCTAGTGCAATTTAGAATGGACACAACACCTAAAAATCCACTTTCAGTATGTATTCCATGAGGAACAGACTCAGTTCTGACTCAGAAAGAAGCCTGAAGTACCAAGAGACAGAAATGAATGCAAAACACAACCATGATGATACAGAGGGACTGAAATTCACTATTCATTTTAAATAAAGGAGAAGGCCTTCTCTCTCTCAAAGTACTGGACACATGGACTCAGGCTTTCAGCTACTGAAAGTGTCATTGCAATTTCTCCTGCCAGATAGGTCAGCTATTTACACTTCCTGTTCACATTCCAATTCAAGTGCAACGATTAATTTTCACTATTTCCATTTTCTGCACTTAAAAGGGTAGAACTATTCTTTCTTGCCTTTGAAGGTTTGTGTATTTTTATAGTCACAGCTATAATAGTTTCTGTGCCTCATGCCAGAGTTGGTTATATTCTGGATGAAAGAATGTGGTAAAGCTACTCTCAGGCTTGTTAAGAGGAACATATGCATTTTAAAAAAATCATTATGTTATAAATGAATTCCAGAACAACGTGGTGTTCTCCAGGCTCAGAGTCCTGTCCTGCAAGTGGCTTAAAGTGATGATCTTCATGAACCTTACTGAAGTCAATGTACAACTCTTCAGCTGTGAAGGCCTGCACTGTGCACAGCTATTGCAATGTGTTCTACTGTTCCTGGATATAGGTGCACTTCACAATGCAATAGCAATCTGAATTACAGTTTTTAATCAGTTAATTTTATATGAGCTGAAAAGAAGCATCTTTCAACTCAGTGATTAATGGTTAAACTCCAAAGCAGGAAGCAAAAGTTTTCAAATAACCTACCTCTGACAATGCTTAATTTGTGAGGTGAGAGAGGTGGCTTGGGAACGGCATCTTTCTTTTTTTTGGTTGCAACTCCTGTGACACTTCTGTTCTTGAGAACATCTGTTCCCCAAATCATAACCGCTAGATTTTTTGTATACTTTGAATCTCCTTGTGTTACTTGCAGCTGGTGCCATTTCTCCTCATCTACCCAAATTCCACTGCCAAGATGGACCTAGAAGGTAGTAATAATAACAACTTATCTATGGTATGTAGCACACAACAGTATCCAAGTGCTGTAGGAACATTAATATTAGGTACTACAATAACAGTAATTAGGGCTGAACAAATCCATTTTGCCTAATTCTGAAACTTCTCCAATTTTGTGGGTCAGGGAGTTCAAGTCAACCTCTTATGTAATATAGTTCCTTTTTGTATTCAGTTCTTCTTACTCTCTACTTTCCCCCACCCCCAGCCTATCTCCTTGAAAGACTATGGTCAGGAACAGAGATAGAAGGAGGAAACAGTAAACACATCCAGTATTATAAAGGTATGCACAGCATATAAACCAAGCAGTTGCACCAGCCTAATTCAGGAGCAAGATGAAACATCGTCTTTAATACGAAAGCTTCCCTCTGGCTGAAACAGACTTCACCCAAAGCGTATTTCGGAGGCAGTAGAGAGGAAAATATTTCCTACGTTGCATCCTGTACCTGTTGGCAAAATTCATCTCGGTTGTTTAAAGTAACTACAAGGGGGAAAGGGATTTTGAAAGCTCCAATTTCAACATAAGCCAAGAGAGTTTGGAAGCTCTGTAAAACTGCCCGTTCTATCGTGACGTCTGCCTATCGTACCCGATCCATCTATCCAGGTGAATAATTTGGGGGTAAGGCAATGAACCCATTGCTGCAACATCATCAACCTGCCATTATCCAGACAACGGGGAGTAGAGATATTTCAGTGAAGTAGTACAGCAGGATAAGAGGGGCACTGGACAATGCAGCGCGAAGCCATTGTAGAGGCTCTGAATGGAAGCTGCACCAGCTCAGTTGTGCGTATTAGTCTTGCTCAGCACTGACTCCCACCGAGCTCCACCGTCTCTCCACCCCAAGATTCTCAGTGCTCTAGACTTGAGATGAATGCAGGATGAAAATCTGAGTACCATCCTTAGGCTGCCACTACGTACATTGGACCTGACAGTCCCGATAACCAGGACGCTACCAAGCAACAGCAAGGAAAATAACCCCAGGGGGCCGACGTGAGCGCAACCAGGATGCAACCAGTGGCCCTGGGTGGAACCCCAGAGAATACTGTGTACCCTGCATGTCTATGCTCCCAGTTCCTGGAGTACAGTGCAGAGACCTGAACTGCCTCTGCAGGCAGAAAGCTTTGTTCGCCTGGCGATGACCTTCCTTCGGTTGGGCTCACGCTTGCTCATCGTTCTTAACAAGCTAATGCTTGACCTCACTGTTCTAATGAATGATGGGAGCTCGCTGCACTGGAAAGGAAGACGACACAACTTTCAGATAATCTGTACAAGTGCAAAAGACCAAAAATATGGATCAATCAGGTTGCTACCTCCAAAAGTTACGTTTCATAAAATCTAATCAAATGTAACACTAATGCTTTAATAAAAACCTCACTGCCTCCTCATGATTAAAAAATAAATCCTGTTAACAAAATCCCATGGCAAAACTATATTTGGAGACTCTGACTTATTTGTTTTGCTTTTAGTTTTTTGCATTTTTTACTCCTTCCACGTGGCATTACATAATCTGTGCCTGCTACCCATACAAATCTGAACAGTATCACAGAAGTCCCATTAAATGCAATGAAAATTGGACAAAGCTACTGTAAAATTTTATATACCCATAATTTTACTGCCTGTATTCAACCAAATACCATTTTTCCTTTAAATGGAAACTTGCTTTAATTATTAATGAAGGCTATAACCCGAAGAAATTTTTTATTACAGGAGCATCCTTCAAATGCAACTAGTTGTTTAAATAGAAAAATATGAATGGTTTGGCTACCAGCTACACTATAAAAAAACAAATTAAAAGTCTAACTTCCTCAAAGTATAAACCCATAAAGCAAGCTGCCTCTGCTGCAGAATCTTCTACACTAACAGGATTCCAAGAAGCTTTTCACAAGTCCACATGGTATTTTAGAGTTCATAAAGGACAGAACTGGAACTAGTAATAACCACAACATGAACATCCTTCCCCCCCCCCCTTCCCTTCCTTCTCTGTTGTTGAGCTTCTTCAAAACTGCTTTAAAAAAATTCATACTGTTTTGGTGCTTTCTACATATTTGGTAAGACAACTTCAATCAGAGCGAGCAATCTGTGCTCAGAAAACAATCAAGTTACAGTTGTAATTCAATTATTTCTGTTCTGATCTTGGAAAAGTTATACTCATTTTTACAGAGAGGTTACTCAGAAAATCACAAAGATTAGAAATGTTGCGACAGGTCAAATTTTGAATGCCTGTATTGCATCAGATATATTGTTGCAGTCGATCAAAAATCTGATTGCCCCCTGCCAGAATTAGGGTTTGTCTTTGCTGAAGATTGTTTAGGCTCTTCAGCATCTACAGTATTCATTAGCTTTAAGTTACTTATAAAGAAAACAAGCTACAGAAAGTATTTTTAATATTTACGTTTCAGACAGATCAGCCCTTCTTTGGACATGCCTCATCTATTAAAAAAAGTCACCACTGGTATGAAACACCTAATGTAACAGCAGCTACATGACAGACAGCCACAGACACAGGAACTGCAGGTCTCCCTTTTTCTATTTCTAGCACTGTTATGGGCCAGGAATTTAATCTGCCCATGTCTCGGTTTACCTCTCTGTGAAACAGGCTCAGTACTGTTTCCTATCACTCCCAAGGCTATGGGAAACTTATTGTACTCCTGATTCAGAAGCCATTTCCTTCTTGCTGGAAGAGCTGCCCCACAGGGCCAGACCTTTGGCTCGATGAAATCAATGGGAACTTTACCCCCAGTTTCAGCAACTTGCAGGATCAGCCTTGAAGCACAATTCAACAGGAACAACAGCAAATTCAAAGCAAAGCTTGACACCATAACTGTGCTAACATGTGCCATGGATCTAAAATGTATCTCAGAAGATGAACTATTTTTTTTTCTCCTCCGCTTTTTTTTTGGTC
>WTSP01019978.1:29785-44468 GCA_025331215.1 Actenoides lindsayi
ATGAATGCCATAGGTTCTTTTTCAGTAACTCTTCTCCCTCTGGAGGGGAGAGATTTATCTGCTTTGAAAGAATCCTACTAAGATAAAATCTGATGCCACAAAGGGCAAGATTTCTCAAAAAGTATTCCAGCTACTCCACTGGTGCATGTCAATGAAGAAATAATGAAAAAAGGCATAAGGAAAAATGAAAAAACCACCCTCTGACACTCTCAATGTATTATTAGTACACATTTCTGGTATCTGAGCTGGCTGAAGCCCCACTAAAAAGGTAAACTTGGAGAAAAATCAACATTACAAAAAGAAAGATAGACATATTAGTACCTGTAAAGACAGAGAAAACTTCAGCAACAGAAGTGCCAAGAAGCTGGCAGATGAAATAAAGATGCAGGAAAAGCTGCATACAAATACTAAAGCACGTGCCCTATCCCACAGACCTTAAGCAGAAAAAAAACAGAGATAAACCAAACTCTCCCAGTAATACAGGCTAAGTTTTCACTGCAGCAATACACAAAAAATATACAAGCAAATGACATATGTTAAGCATATTAGGCAAGAAAAGCTATCTGAACTAAATGCCTGTCAAGCTGCCAAGATTATACTATTTTTCACATCGATTTTGTCCTCAATTATGTCAAATTCATCTTCAAGAATGACAGACACTCGTGCAGTCAATCTTTTACCACAAATCTGAACACGCAGCATTTCAGGCTACCCCATCGGTAGGCAATTCCACTCTATGTCAAAGCTGAAATGGACTTTTCCTCCTTAAAGGTTCTCTGATCATGGTACCAAATGCACACATCCTAAGAGGATCTGCACAGGCAATTCTGAAGGGCATATTGTTTTGTAAAAGAAATATGATGGTCTTTTAATGGTAATGGCAAGAGCTACAAAAGCAGGCCTCGGTACCTGAGCGGACAACGTGTTCAACGTGCTGAAATCTGAAAAACTATCAACTAGCTGATAGCTAGATGGTATTTCACCAGCTTCACAGAAGTATCTGGAAAGTAGAACTACATCAGCCCGATTCAGTGACAACGCTCCTACCAGGTTCAAGGGAGCCCATTTGCCTTCCAGGTTCATAAGTAGCTACTGGACTCCAAGCAAAACTTGAAGACTTCTCTGCAATACGACTGCAGCTCATTAAAAGCATTAAAGACCTTTTAGGGAAAAGTGTTTCTGTTAAACAGACTAACGAAGTTTCTACTGTGGGTTACTGACTTTGGATTGCATTTGGTGGATTTAGGTAGGTCACCAATTGAAGACTGAGATGATTTGCTCGAGCGTGCACATTTACTAATTAGACTCCTCGTGTTGCGCAACATTCAACAGTCTCATCACCAGGGATAATTTTCTATGCTGTTTGTGCAATTTCATCATTTCCTTCGGAGTAATCGCACACCCTTATGAAAACTGAGGAAGTTGGGATAAGCTGCACCATGCAAAAACCCCCGAGATCATGAAAATTCCACAAGAAAAATCACCTGATGGACAATTACAAATTATTCATGCTATATTTAATTTAAAATACCTTTCCATTCTCGAGAATATACTTGTCCATTACTGGAACAGGGGCAGGATAGTACGTTGATGTATTTGCTTCCTCATTGAAGGTCTTCTGTACCTCAGGTTCAGGCTCAATTGATTCTGCTTTTACTTTTTCAAGCTCAATGGCAGGTCCTAGACAGTTAAGAAAAGAGAGCTGTCTGCTATCCCAGAGAACATGAAATCAAGCACTTCATCACCCATGGTTAGCATAAAATAACATATTAGTCACGTTCATTTAAAAGTTAGAAAGAGTCTAAACCAAAACCCTGCTTCTGAATGGCAATAAATAAAAGCAGTAACTCTGCTTTATAAAAATTAAAAAGTTTAGTTTTAATTTAAATGTCTAATTTTATTCTTAAAGCATACGGACAATTACAGATATGGGTAAGACTGCTTCAATGCATACTACAGAAATTATGCTAAAATGACACCGAAATTATAAATCAAAGGCAAAAATAGTAATTCATCAAATGAGAATTACTCTATAGTGGTATAGAAACCTGCATAATTTACTGTAATAATTACATAAATTATCCATATAGAATTACAGCTTTATAGAAATTTGAAATCTCTGTAGATGTAACAGATGTATACTAAAAATCGTGAGGATCTACAGAAATGCTGTAAGGGAAACAGGCTTAGGCTATTTATGCTACAATATCATGCACAGAAAGGTTAAAAAACCCCGCCGAAATTGGAATTTTGATTGTCCAATCCATCCAACACACCCATTTTTATTTTTAATCAACAACAATGCAGCACAGATTAAACAACAGAATACTACTAAGCATATGTTTGAGGCTTCAAGGGAGGATAATTATTTTGTCAGTCAGCGACTTTTCTTTTCCAGATCAATTTTATAAAGTGTTCCTAAAAAGACAGAAGAACAAAACAGAGCAGTTTGTGAACCGGATTTCCTCATTCCATTCATTGCAGCGGTTACACCAGAAGTCTGGGAACAGGCTACGGCCCCACGCCTATCAAAGTCTCTTGATGTCTGTCTCTAGGATCACCAGAAGCTCCAGCAGTCACTGAAGTCCCACGCAGGGATGGCGGTTCGTTAGCACAGCAAGGTTGCCAGCTTAGCCCCCGGACACCACGGTCATCAGCCACTTGCAAGAACTATAAGGATAAACTCACCCACTTAGAAGAACTACATTGTACCAGGTTGGTGCTGCAGCACTCTGTGGCCCAACCCTGACATCTTCAACAAATGACACTTGAATTACCAGGTCACGGGTGAGCATCCCTCCTCGGTGTTTGTGCACATAGACCAAGCCCTGAATTGACCTAACTCTGCAAGTCAAGCTGGCACCAGAACTCATGTCTTGAGTCGTGTATCTTAAAAAGAGTTCCTGTCACTCGGGCAAGCAAAGCATTCGATCCTCCTACCTTGTGCAGTTTCATTTAGAGATTATTATACAGTGATATTAGCATTTCCTCCATTGCCAGCATTTGACATTCATCCTATAGCTTATTCTACACCTACATTCTAGCTAAATGACGACTGCTACTTGACACTCAGCAACAACAACTCAAAGTTGTCTTGGCAACTCAGACAATCCTATACTGCAGTGCCACCACCAAGAGTGTCTTAAGAGCAATATGCAATGCAAGCACGGTGCAAACAGAGGAATCACAAACATCCAACCGTTTGCACTGTAATTTCACAGCAATCTATATAAGCATCTCTACTACCATTCATATACAATGGTACGGCCAAGACAAATGAAACTTCCTAAAGTTGAGACTTCTAGACTGGTTCAGATTGGGAGAAAGACCTGGATTGATTAAACCACCCAAAGCCTGCCCACATCTCAGTGTAGGCAGACCCACCAAGCAGATGCAGGGATGTAATTGCCAGCGTGAACTTAAAGCAGCAGCTGAAAGACCACTTCTTAAGAACACATTCTTCAACAAAGCGTTGTTCTGAGTTTTCTTACACTTTGAAAGCCACTTTCAGGGAAACATCTAAGCAGAAACACCTTCTTCCTAGAAGGAAACACTTATATCGGTTTAAATACTTCTACTAGTTGCTAATTAGAAGTCTTTCACCGTTTTGTTTATAGTCCTGTATTGACACAGCTGGGATTTGGTTTCAGAGTTCACCAAGAAAACCAGCTGATTAAAGTCCACAATAGCCACAGCTCTAAATTAAAGTCAGAAAAACCTCTATTGCAATTCGTGCTTTACTGCCTGCTTAGAAGCCACCAACAGAAAGCCTTTACAGTGTCTTCTTTTATATTCTACTGCTTTTTTTTTTTTTTATTTCCCAAATGGAAATCTGCCTCTAACTAGGGAGTCTTCACAGCTACTTTCACCAGCTACTAAAGGCTGAATTTTCATCCCGGCGTGTTGTGAATTAGACATGCAACCTGCATTATTGCCTCGCTGCTAATGGGAGTTGTGTGCCCAATTTACCACGCACCACACTCACTTTCCTCTCTCTGTAGCTCTCATGATCTGCCTCTTAAAGATGATGAATGCGACGTACAAAAAACAAAAAAAATAGATGCCACTAAAGGCTCGGCAGTGATAGTACTCAAGCAACAAGGATCATTAAAAAAAGATCAAGACAATTCTTGAGAATGCAAAAAGGAAACAATTATTTTATTGCAAAATCTTTCGCCTTCTGACTGTAAAGTTTCCACGATATCTGAAAGGCCAGCAACTTCAAATGCAGGAGGAAGAGGTAGAAGGCTTCCCTTCACCACCTCTTTTCCTCAAAAATTAGTACAGAAGCCAAAATAAATTAACTGATAAAGTGGTCAATAAACAGTTGTAAGCAGCAAGCTCATTTTCCACATAGTCTACCAGAATTTGAATGAAAACAACAGTATTCTGTGGGGATTATTAAATGTGGTACTTCCTGTACTTGTACTTGATAGAAACCTTGGGCTTTGTTTACATCAAAAAGCCCAACAAATCCAGAAGAGCTGAATATTATTCCTTACGTGTGGTAAGGCACAAATACCATTTCAGCCTCCCTGTCCTGACGTCAGTCTCAAGAAACTCTAAACTGGATTACTGAAATTAAACTGGGATTAGAAATAACCTCTTTGTGGGCTCTGTGTGTGCTCATGAATTAACGCTTACAAAAGAAAGTGCATAGAACTCCCTGGCTTTAGAGGAACGTTAATTCCTGGCAACAGAACATGAGAATGCAGCTCTTATCAGGGAGCAAACAACACCCAAACATTCTCCCTAACAGAACTTCACTACTTCTGGCCATATGCAAACTCCTATGACCACAGGGCTTCCTGATCCCAGAGTAGGCAAGGGAAGAACAGCTTGGGCTGCACACATTCTTCTGGGAACTCAGATGACAGGCACCGTAACCTCTTTCCATGACAGTCATCACATCTCCCTACTGCTTTGGTCCCTAGAGCCCTGGTCATACGCCTGCCTCCTCCAGGAAGGGATCTGTTGGGCAACAGCCCCTCATAAAGAAGCTTCAGTCTATCCACGTGGATCTGCACTGATTTCACTACTGTCATTTGCCACATCTGCTTTCAAGGCTCTTTCAAAACAAAGAGCAATTCAATGTCACCACCTGGAAGATTAAGAACCTCACTCTTCCCACAAGAGTGGCTCAGGTTCAGTGACAGAGATGAAGGCCTAGGTCGAAAGCAGACTGCATTGACTGAAATCACCGTATCGACGGGAAACGAGGAGACCGACTACTTGACTGAACATTAGCTCGAGAGGCTGCTCTGGATTTGATCTGCAAGTTTCAAATGGCAACAGGCACGTGTTTCCCATAGCTGCAATTCATCAGCACAAACCAGCTGTCATCTCATGCAAAGAAATCCGAAGTCTCTAAGGTGAAACAGCAATGCAATTAGTTTGCATTAAGTCCAGCCTGCTAGAAGTGCAGCCGAACATAAATCACGGGTAATTTGCAACTCTACATTTAAGAGATTGCTGAAACAACTGAAGATGAATTCAGGATGTAATCTATTTGCTGAAGAATTTTCACAGGTTATTCACGTATCCAAACACCCCTCATTTACAAGCTGGAAAAGTAGGAAAGACTAAAGAAGTCTTTACGTGTCTATTTCTTGATTTAAAGTAGCACTTTTTCATACTACCATCGGACTCTCTAATTTATAATTGGCTGAAGATGTCTCCCTTTCTAATCATTCATACATTTTCCACTGATCTTTCTAGAATCTGGTCGTCTCTCTACTGTGAACGAGGCTTGAAGGAAAAGCAAAGAGTTCCCAGGCTTAACACACTGAGTCTTAGGCAACACACCCCCTGAGAAGGACACAGCCTGAAGGGACAAACTCTACCTCTGCCATCCATGAAAAGTTCCATACAAGTGATAACAACAAGGGATTTTTTGGAAGTTAACTGTAATTCATATTTGTCCAGGTATGTGATCAAATTATAAGAACTTGTCTTCGATGTAATCGAGATTTATTTTCAGTTGTAAAGCAGGTGCCAGACTGATACAATGGAAATTCAAGCCCAGTATTTAGAGAAGATTCAGCAATAATTCCGAGAGGTTTTAGAGTTTTGGTTTTTGTTTGGTTGGGTTTTTCCCCCTTTTTCTTCCAAGCTTTCTTGATTCTGCTCAAGTAAAAAACGCATCCCTTTCTTCTTAAAGAAATGAGACAATTCAGAAGCTGTCTTCATTTCATTGCTGGTCTTACCACTCAAAATTGCTGTCAAGTCTACCAACTAAATTGGTATTTTACACTGTTCAGCCCCATTGCCTACTAACATCTGGCTGGTGCTCCATTCACATAAATTCCAGCTAACTACTTGCAGATGAAGAAACATCTTTCCATCCAAGGAAAATTTAAGAAAGCTCAGTGGAATCCGCTGCCAACCACATCACGGTTTTCGTACTGCGGAAAACTTGCCTATTTAGTTTTATTAAAAAAGTTAACTAGAGTGTTTGTAATAAGTAATGACATTTTAATTATGCACAGTGTAACAACGATGAGCATTCACAATCAAACACCCCGTTGAAATTGTCAGATGCTACTTTGAGAACCTGGCTCCAACCTTGCGGGCACACCTTAACACATGCTACAGCACAAGCACATGCTCTCTTGGGTTCAGGTTTGTACGTGAAGGTAACTCAGACCCACATGCAGATTGCATGCACTCGTTCAAGTCAAGTAGGAGAGCCCATATCCAATTTACATGCAAAAATTAAGTTTCCAGATACACAAAGGCAGACATAAGAAACAGCATGCTAAGTTTGGATGCACAAATTTTAACCAAGTTTCAGTCACTGAGCAAATCTTCAACACAGCGTACCACATTCTAATAGCAAATAAATGTAAAATTAGTAAGATATTTGAAGGTATTCCAAGGGTACCATCTTCAATGAAAAGATGAACTTTTTATTTTGACTTTTTTTTTTCCCATTTATTCCAACATAATGGTTAAATAATTGTTATAAATGAAAACAAATGAGCAATTGACTCGAGATATTTAAAATTTAAATCCAAATGACACAAACCTGCATTTTGCAACAAATGTTGATAAACGGGACACTAATATAAAAATTATGCTTTAACAATTCAGTATTTTTCCAATAGCAGAGCTGTTTAAAGCCACTGCTAAGAAATTCAGGAATATATCACATTCTAATGAGCTACTAATGGGAAGAGGGGGCAGAAAATGGAAGGTAACACAGTCACATAACAATAACCAAAATCCCTAACTGAAAAGAGTAAAGTAGTTTTAGCCCAAATATTCATTCTACTGTCTTTCCTTTCTTCTTTTGTTTGTTTTGTTGTTTTTGTTTTTTAAACTGGAACATATTGGTATATTTTGCAGATGATGCTTTATTATCTTTTTCAGCATATACTGGAAGGTCAGAGACTCTCGAAAATACAGCTGCTTAGAATGGAACTCCGATTCAACCATACCAGCACAAAGACCTCTACTATCATTAAAGAAAAACCCAGACGTACATAGCATACAAATTCAACACATATTGTACAGCCATAGCAGAAAACCCTTTTAACATTCAATGTCCAGTTTAACAACCACCGCTATTCTTCAAATACGTTTCCATTACTACTGATCACGCTTGCAAAATTCATTAAAACTAGTCCCATTTAAGTCCGGCACTTACCACTACCTAGTCTTAGAAGCAGTACATCCTGGAGTCTCCTGTTCAAGTCTCTGAGCTCTTTCATTTCTGACACGAGTGCCCCATACTCCTTTAGCTTCTTTGCCTGTTGCACAAGCTGTCTCCGCGTTCGCTCAAGCTCCTGTTGAATGTGTCTCATTTCTTCCTGCTGCTGTTGGTAACTCCTCAGCAATTCTTCATAGAG
Source organism: Actenoides lindsayi (assembly GCA_025331215.1). Classification (NCBI taxonomy): domain Eukaryota; kingdom Metazoa; phylum Chordata; class Aves; order Coraciiformes; family Alcedinidae; genus Actenoides; species Actenoides lindsayi. The sequence continues at coordinate 37,636 of WTSP01019978.1, forward strand.
TATCCGAGGAACTACAGCATCGTCCATGTTGTTCATGCCTTCCGAAGTCTCCATAAAAGCCTCCTCAGGGCTGGAAGTATTACTGAGACTCATCCCATTCTGTTTTTCAAGCCGAGCAACAACTGCTTCAATGCTTTTGTGTGTACCTTCACTTTGTTTCCTCCCATCTTGTCTCTGCATGTTATAATGAAAAAACCAAAGAAATTAGGAGAGCTGCAAGATGTAATAAAATTAAAATTCTACAGACTCGGGAACTGCTAATATTCTTGTCTTCCAAAAAAAAATCAAGACAAAGTCTGCCTGCAAAAATGTTTTGCCTAACAGATTCTTGTGGATATACAGCATAACTGCCATGCACGTGTAATTCATCTAAATGCATATACAAACTTCTGAGGAACTCAAAAGCTTTTCCACATTTGTGCAACACTTGCAAGCTCAGTACATACAGGTCACTTGATTCCAGATACAAAGAGAAGTCATTTCTTTGGTTTAAAAAAAAAAAAAGGGGGATCTGGATCTCTTTTCCTTTAAAGTTTACCCCTAACATTTAGATTTCTGACAGCAACTGCTTTTCTCTGATAGGTAAGAGAAAGAATCAACTCAGCGCTACACTGTCACCTGTAACGACATCAGAGCTGAGAGCAGCATACAATACAAAGCTGTTTTGTGAACAGAGGGCTTGTCCTTTCCCACACTTGGGGAGACAAAACCTTCTCTGACTGTTCCCCCAGCACGTTCGCCCAACTGCCTGATGCAAGCGACTGAGTTAACGCTGCGAGCAAACTCTGAAAGGGAACGGAGAACACGGAAGTTGGAGACAGAATATATCATCCAGCCTCATCTCCCTCACCAACTGCCTCCTTCTCTATTAGTACTGCATTGCAGAGGCTTCACATCCTTCCAACTCTTAACACACGTTTACCTTCAGTCACCTGCAAGAACCCTACGAATTGAAGCACACCTCTTTTCTGGGGCCTAGATCGTGGCATTAAGGGTTAAAGTCACTAAGTTTTATTGGCCAAATAGAGAAAAAGCATTTGAACTTCCAAGCAACTGCAAGGAAAGCAAATGTAGCCCATAGGTTAGAAACAAGAAGCTGACACTATCAACTCCCATACCACAATATCCATGAGTAATGTGGCAGAAAATGAGATCATCTGATGCTATGTCTGCTCCACTCATGTTCTAAAAAAATAATAATAATAAAAAAGATTAAAAAAAAATATGCTGGCCCACTATAAAGACACATACTAGTATCTTTCCTGCAGCTGCAAAACACATGAAGCCACAGAGCAGTATTTTATTCTGAAGGTTGGCAGACTTTTAAAGAAACCATTTTATAGAAAAAAAAAAATAAATACATTTACATAGTGGGTTTCTGGCATCTGGACCTAAAAAGGCAACTGGCAGTTATAACGGAGGGATGCAGTCCTGTCAATTTGTCTTCTCACTCACTGTTGTAGTTGGGAAGTCTGAGAGCACCCCTTCCAACTCCAACCAAGCAGCGCACAATAGGTCACAAGTGCCACTGAGAACAGCTCCTTGACTTTCATGTAACTGGTGACGTTTAAAGCATTCTGGGCCAAAGTGTAAGAGCAGCGTTCCAAAAAAATCTCAAATGGCAATTAAATGGTACAGATGGTATCAACAGGAGAATGTTCAATTGTACATAAATCAGGTTTGGAAAACCCGTACCCATCCCATATACAATTTGACCCAATTTCACCAAACAGTGATTTAAGGGGCTCAAAAGCAGGCCTGGAATTCTTTAAACTATTATGTCTGTATATGCCCCAAAGCCCTTAAAATAAAAAAAGAAAGAAAAGAAAAAAAAAGAGGAAAAAAAAAAAGAAAGAAAGAAAAAAAAAAAGGAAATACTTCAGTACCTTACTGTGTCTAAGCTCCACATCTTCTTCCCCATAATCTGTAACCTCCCCAGCTTCTTCTACGTGATTGAGAGAGAGTTTGGGGATTTTAATTTTCTTCTGCATCACACTGTTCTCAAGGTCAGTTTTGTCCTCTAAAATGTATATTGAAAATAAAATCGTTACATTAATCAGTGATCTTACTTCCAAATGCTACACGACTTAGGCAAGACCAGTTAAAAAACGCCCACCAACGTCCATGCATCGATGCCCTCGTAATACTGTCATCAAATTAATCCACAGCGTAACTCAACTGATGCCCACTGACAATTCCAGAGTTGCAACAGGGGAATCAATCTGGCCAAACACAAGAATAAATACTGTACAATGCCAAGCTAAATTCACGTGAGTGATCAAAAGCTTGTCCTATCACTAAAATAAAAAGATGCTGTAAATAAAACAGCTTCCTAAACCCCATCTGTATTGCTTTAAACTCTGTTTACCCACAGCATTTTCATACTTGTAATCTGTTGCTGCAGTTCAAAATCTGCTTAGGTTTAAAGTGAAAATAAACTTGGTAATTCACACTATGCTCTAACCATCATCTGTCAGCAGTACAGATCTACTTGCACACACAGCAGATTCTGCTGCCCTGCAAAGTGGAGAAGGGGACAGAGGTTGAAAGGGCATTACAGAATAGCTGCATATGGACCAGATGTGTAAAAAACCTACTAGGTGATCCCTGTTTCATGAGTTAGTGGTACTAATCCTTTTCCTTTAGATACACAATGCCAATAAATGCTTGTACTAATCTTTGAATCTCATTTAAAAAACAAAAAAAAAAGAAGTACAATATTTTCAAGTCTGAAACATTCCACCACATCTCAAAATGAAGTATTTCAAAACACTGTTCTGCAAATAAGTTTGCAATATTTTTATGTTTCTGCAAAGGTGCAGAGGGGACGGGATATCAAGGGTACAGTCTCCCCAGACGTGCCCGGGATCTGTAAAATTCCTGCAGAGCAGACAAATTCTTCAGACTCACAAGCTTGGCTACCTGTTCAAGCCACGGACGTGGAGAAATGCATTGCAACCCTGCAGTGGTGCATTTGCACACCCAAAGCTTACGACTAAGAAAACATTTGGAGCCGCCGCATCCACCTGCAAACCGCATTTCACAAAGTGTCCCACCAATATTTTGGAAGGTGCCAATGGCAGTTTTCAGTGCCTAGTTGCATTGACTTCTGCTTTCTCAAATTAGCATCTCTCCACAGGACTTCAAAATGGTTCGTGTTGACAGTGTAGAAAAGGGAAGCAAAGGTAAATCACTGTTTAATGAGGAGCAAGGCATTCATTAGAAATGAATTACACAGATGAATGCAATTCATTTTGTTACAGATAGAAATGGATCTCTTGTAGGGGAATGGTGATATTACAGCCCAAGGCTATGTAAAGAGAAAGGCACAGAACACGCAGAATAAGACATCAGACAACCTGAAATGAAATGCAGATGGTAGCAATAAATACTAAGACAGATGCAAAAAGAAACAGATAAACAAGAAAAAACAGCTAGGCTTATTTTAGATCATTCTCCATTCCCCAGAGCATCATGGATGCTTATCCTAGTAAAACAAAAAGGCAATCCAACTGTTTCAGTTTTGAAAAATAGATCCCTATGTTTTCATTTATCTGGCAAACGTAGGTTCATCAGAAAAGTGAGATAACCCAGAGAGTAGAGAAGAAAGTAAGAGAGCCTGTCTTAGAGAAAAAAAATACAACTTTACAGACTAAAGGACAGACTTCAGGGTGGGTATTGGGATCCTCTTGAAAGGACAGAAATTTAAGAATAAACAAATCCATACTGAATGAAAAAACCCACAAACTCTAAACCAACCCTTTTTCTGTGGCTACGTATTTTGTGGCTTATTATCTGATAAGACTGAGGAGTTCTTTACTAAAAGATGTTCTCACAACTCCTTAGAGGCAGAGCCTCACTCACATCCTGCAGAGCCAGCTTCTCTGGACTGTTTTGCCAAATCATCTTCTACAGAACGTGCAGATGAACTCCTCCTACATTTCAAGAATGCAGATCGGTTTCTATGCTCCGAAATAACCCTTGGCCTCACAACAAGATGGACACAATCCAATTACTTCACACAGTTAGGAAAAAAAAAAAAAAAAAAAAAAAAAGGGGGGTTTCTGGCAACTAGCTGAGGTCAGCAGTAGCCAGAACCCCATACAAACTGGAAAGGGACACTATCTGTCCAGGGAAACACAAGACTTGAAACACTCGTGGAAATGGGTCACCGAAGTAAGTGCACATACAGACTACGGTGGAAGTCAGCAAATACTTTCTGAAGAATAAAATAATTGGCAGAACAGAAATATTTATTTTTGCTTTTTACTCTTAAAGTCCATGTGTAAAAGTTAAGAACACTTGTTATGCATTGAACGACAGAAATTAAAGAAAATACTCAGTTTGGGGTCAAAGAAAATGATGCAAATCATCTGAATTCTTCACTCTCTCCACTCCATCCCCAACTTTTCAGTTTGCCTATTCAATTTATGTTTGGAAAACTTCACTGGTGGACTGAAGGTAAAAAGTTTGTTTATATACCTTCTTCTAAATGGTTAGTTTGTACATTATTGGTGTGTAACTATCAACACACTTCTCTTTCATGTTCCCTTCCTTTGACTTTTTGATTCTACTGCTTATCCTGTAAGCTATCTGGTAAGAAAGGAACTCTTGCTCCCTGCTCCACATTGGAAGAAACAGTGTTGAAAAAGAGTTTATATAAGTTAAAGCTCAGTCAATGAGTAAATAATTTTTTATTCCTCTGCCTTCCAACAACAATACATATAATATTTTCTTACATATGTTCTGGTCTTCTTTGTAGGCCTATTTATATCTAACACAACACAATTCATCCAGTGTGCTGGATATGAAAAGGCCTTTTGTTTTTCCTTTTTTTTTTTTTTTTAAAAAAAAAAGTGCATTTCTAACCTCTGTTGTCTTCTGCATTAGCTGCGGATAGAGCCAGAAAAATCTCATTCTGAATTTGAGGCTAATGCTGGAGTACTGGCTCTTGTTCTGTAAATATTAATGGAATTTAGGAAGGGGTGGGAGGGAGAGAGAGGAAACCAGGGGGAGGGGGAGAAGAAACACAAACGTGCATTTAGAGCAGCTCTTCTTAGGACTCTCTCTCTGTTGTTGTGCCAGTCTATAAAAGACAGGTACAAAAAAAGAATCCAGCAAAAAGCAAAACATGCACAGTTCTGAGCCAGAAGAAAACCAGGATATCAACCAAAAGGCTGGATAAGCTTCAATTCAGTGCCTGAACCTACAGAACATGCTGAGAGAGAAGGGCAGCCTCACTTTGTAATGACCCAAATAATTTCTCTGGACTTTGTCCACAGCTATTTAAACCACGCAACAAGTTAAAAGTTGTACCTTCCCTTAGGTAGCCATGATCAGATTGTCATGAAGTTGTGCCTACTGTTTTTCCTGTATACGGAATAAGTAGTTCAGTGACAGCAGCTACTGAGAACTAGCACTTAACACACCTCATTAGGTACCTGTAACAAAATAATGCAGGGTAGAAGCACGATACAAGAATGGACAGCACTGATTCTCTCTGTTCTTTAAGATGGGACATTCTGGAAGACACACGTACACTAGGAAACATTGCTTTTGTGCACAGTAGCCGTAATGCCAGACAGAGAACATAGTATTCTGTGATTCCATATACAGAACAAAGCATGCTGGAGTAAGTGCACTCCATGAAAAGGTCAGACTTGAAGAGATCTTGCCAGTCAACTCCACAAGGTACTGAAGTACAGGGCTCAAGAGCCAGTGCACATGGTAGCATCTCACCCCATTCAGCCACCTACCACAGTTGTTTGGGTAGTAAGAAGAAAGTGAACTGCTGAGAAATTTCAGAGTGACTGGGAAGACATTTGGCCTCAACAGTGCTGAAATAGAGAAAAGCCAAAAAAGCAACCCCGCATTAGAGAACCTGTATCAACTAGCAAAGCTAAACTGTTCCTGGAATGTTTTCTTCAGTCAGGCCTTCTTTTCAGTGTCAGGATGGGTGGATCCAGGCCAAAAGGTAATAGCTTTAAGTCTAGAGAGGCAGGGAACTGTGGCAGACAAAGTGACTTTAACAGGGCAGGAAGTGAGTTGCTTAAATTCAAGTAGAAGTACACTAGTGCTCTAAAGCTGAAAACTCCACCATGGGATGTAGAATAAAACGATGGAAATCTCAAGGTCTCCTGAAAACATTCCTTACTTTTTAATTTAGAAGTAAGAAATGAACTAACTAATCCCTTCAAAAAATAGTTCAAACACTAATTTTTTTCCACCTTTGGAGTAAAAGCTGGAAAAATAGAGGAAGAGAGCTCTGCACTCCAAATGGATGAAGGATGACAGGTCTGGGATCAGTCCAAATAAGGGGCTTGGCAACACTATAAATCTTACAGCAATAAACCAAAGGAACCTTGAGCAAAATTCATCCCTCCCCTAAGCCTTCAAAAAAATTCCACCCCTTGTGAAAAACGATACGCTGCCAGATGAAAAAAAAAAAACCTTTAGCATCGCCCTTCCCATTTCCAGGCACATACCCAACACATCTGGACAACACCTGTATGAGATTTCCCCCCCCCACGCCTGCACTGAACTGCTCTGCTACTGGTTTAGACAGGTTGTTTCCACGGAGCAGGTACCATCACCTGCCTCTGCACACTGTGCAACACTTCGAGTTCATTAAGTAAAAGACACTTAGAACCAAAGGGAAAAACCCACAGCCAAAGCTGTACCTGGTGCTTCAAAGCAAATACACACACCAAGCACAAGGCAGGGATTCCTAAGTGCCACTTAAACACAAACAAACAATAATCAATAGTGCTGTGACTGAGAAGGAAAACAGCCACCTACTTTATTTGAAACTAGAAAAAAAGAACTGAAAATGA
>WTSP01019979.1:0-16611 GCA_025331215.1 Actenoides lindsayi
TGTTAACCAGACATATCTGATTGGAGTTGCATGTGACCGCCTATGGGAGCTGCAGTTCCAGTGGGGGACAGGCTGTAACTGCAAGGTCACCATGACACCAATGGCACAGACACCAAAAGCAAAGCATAGGTCAGAGAACAAGAACACGTAATTATAAAATGACTAAAGAGTGAAGGAATGATGCATCACCTCCTGTCATTTAGAGAATGTTTCTCTTAATGTGGCACACTAACAACGCATTGTGCATGTAATATGCTGCTGTCCATAATGTCAGGTAGGGAAAATATAGTTATGATATAAAAAGGCATCCTTTTAGCTTCTTGTTACAGAAGACCCAAGAGAGAAAGGATTATCTTAGATACTTGTATCGTGCACATAATATGTTGTATATAAAATCAGTTTCTGTTAAATAGTTGGTGAGCTTTAATTACACTAGGAATTGACATACTGTGAGAATGTGAGCACTAATAATTTTTTGGAGAATCCAGATTTTTCATACATTCTAAAATATCATTCTAATAAAATGAGATCTTTTTAATTAATTTTCTAGCTTGCAGCTGCGATGGTGTAAAAGACCATTGTTTTCATTCTATGAAACCGGCTATGAAGTTGTTCATCTAACTGAAGGCTTTATCCAAAGCCCACCAAACATGGTGTAATATTTCTCATTTCTTTCACTGGGGGAAGGCTTCTCTGGCTATAACTGTTCTATTATGGGTCATAAAACATTTATTAAAAATGTATATGAAGCAAGTAAAATACTCTTTATATTTATCCCTTCAAAATCTGAAATTACGTCTGTCTCATCTTTTGCTCTTCCACAGCAGACAAGAAAAAAGTTCATTAAAACAGTTTCAATAAGAAGATTCGAATTCATAGTTTTGTAAAAGAATTTCAACTGGGAAAGGAAATTACTTTCATCGTGGTAGTAAAATACAGAAATAGAAGTAAAAGTACCTATTACAAATAAGAAAAAACCAAAATGTGGCTTTTCCGGATTAAACTTTTCTACTTCTGTTTTACATTGTTTCTTTATAGCAGTCTTTTTTTTTTTTTAATTATGGTATTTCATGGGAGTACTAAGCTGCTATATCTCAGAATCAACAACCTACCTACCAATCCCGCCTAGATCATTGTGAATAATGTGTTCCTTACAACTACAGGTAGATGTTAATTTCAAGCATAAAATGTAACAAGACTTTTAGCTCTTTGCCTGCAGTTTTGTGCTCACTGATATCAGGCAACTCTGATTTCATTAAATGCTTCATAGGTTTTCTTTAGTCTTTCTGGATAATTATGGCATGTGTTATTATCCTATCCTTCTTCCAATTCAGCTATTCTAGAACACTCCAATTAGATCCATCTAACTGTCAAACTTGCAGATTGGCTTGCTATTCTTGTGCATATGGAAGACTCTGCTCTTCTAGATAAAAAATGAGCCAATTTTCAGAGGATCATTTACCACCCAACAGATGCTGCTTTCAGGTTTATACCTGTATAAATGGATTCCAATTTCAGTCCCTGAAATTTGAGTCAGCAGAGGCAGACTTATAAAGGGCTTGTGATCCTTCACTTTACAGGTGGAGTCATTTTATTTTTATGATTTTCTTGAGCTGCTTGTGCCAGCGTAAAACTGAGAAATGGTAACTCACTAGGACAATAACTTTTGGATCAAGAATCTTCATTTATGTTATGGCTTTTGTGAATGGGGATGTATCCAATATATACACAGTTTTAATTCTATCACTTCTGCTATTTTTACTTATTTTTAAAGTAATGATCTCAGAATTAACATTCAGCAGAAGTTACTTTTTTTTAAAAATTAGTTATAAATTAATTACACAGTAATTGCACAGCATATCTTGTTTAGATGCATATTTGAAAAAGTATATGCTTAGTCTCTTTAGGATTTAATTGCAGTTACTATGAAGTTGTTAATACAGAGAGGAAAAAAACATGGTGAGGATGTTTAGAATGTCTTTATGTATTTTAGCTTCTTCTGAGAAATTAAATATTTTCTCAGTCATGTGGACAGTCCCAGCCATGTTTACACCGGGCACCATCAAATGCAATATATATCTGAGTTTTTGTAGTATTAATTTAAGGGATAGTGTTTTAATGTATATGGATTGTGAAAAAAACACAATGGAATGTGGCTATGTGTTTGTGCACAAATATATATATTCACACATATAAACTGTATTTTAAAAAACATAGCTGAGATTTAGGGGTAAATCCTGCCCCCACTGAATGCAATGGAAATTTTTGTATTGATTTTGAAGGAAGTAGAATCAAGTCTGTCTAAATTATCAGCTGTGTAATAAGTAGTTTTTTACAATAGACTATGTGGGAGTCTGTAGGGGCAAACAACACAAAAAGATTAACCAATTTGGAATAGTAAACAAGTATGATTTTAATTATCAGTTTGTTGAGACTGTGGGTGGATTTTTTCATCTTGCATTCCTCCTTCTCTTTTCAGGCAGTTGTTAGCCAAATTTGAAAGAGGCTATTGTTTAAGTTTATTTGTGATTCAGTTGATGATGAAAAGGAATGCTGTATTTCTCTGTTTCTGTGCTTATTTACAATCTGTAAAAGCATATTTTCATCTTAGCTGTATCATGGCAGGTCAGTTAAATAGGAATTTCAGGGACTGCCTGGAGGTGGAAAAAATAATGACGAATCATCATCCCATGTCCATCCTACTTGCTCTAGCAGCTAAATAGCACACTTAGTGCTGTCACTGGCAGCTACAAAGACAAAACCTCCCCCTCTCCCAAGCAATCCTTCCGGCAACGTGGTTTATTTTTTTATTGTAATTAAAATCTTTGACTGGAACTTCCAGTAACCTTCCTGAAGTCCAAGTCTTACGCAGTTTCCTTACACAACCTAATGTAGCAACCATTGCCGGATACTTCATCTTGAAAAATCTTGTCACTTTTTCTGGAACACAAATAAAAGTGTCAATCTTTGGAAAACCTATTTCCAGGTTTTCAGACTGGTTCTTTTAAAAAAACTTTTAGGGCAAATAATAGTTGGTTTTCTTTAAGCTAGGTCTAAGATGTAAGCTAAGACTCTTAGAGGTTTTGTAGTTCAGTCCCATGCTCATTTTATGTACAATTCAGGTAAGTACATCTTTGTTTATTCATGCAGATTTTTATTAGATTATATTTAGTATGACAGAACATTGTAAAATTTAACCTATTTAACCTGAGAGCTATTTGAAGTGAAGAGACTTATTCATACTGCATAGGTTACTATATCTGCCAAGTCTATTTGAGGAAAAGAAAAGAGATCTGTGTTTATGGCTCTAAATAGACCTTGCTATTTACAAGCAAGTAGAATCCTGTTCCTGTCCATCCACCTCTCTGTGTGGAATGATACCTAGCTACAAGGAAGCCTTTCACATGCAACATAACTAGTTTCATAACAGTCTTTTGCAGTAGCTGGAGTAGCTTGCAAATACTTTTCTTAGTGCCTCTTTCCTTATAGGTGCTTTTCTGTAATAAACGGTATTCAGAGAGAGAAGAATGTTTACACCCTCTGGGTAAAGGAATTAAATGTCAAGATGTTGCCAAGACCTCACTGCTATCCTATTTTTGAAAGATAAAATTGTGGTGAGATCTGATTTGTTGTCTTCCTGCAGGCTGCAGGATATGGGTAGACAGAGTACTTGCAATTTATATTTACATGAGGGCTAAGGACATTTTGGTTACAGGAGAAGACAGTTTGAGGATTAAGGGATGACTTAGGTTTTTACTAAGTCATATATATCTCTATCTATCTATCTATCTATCTATCTATCTATCTATCTATCTATCTACTTGGATATATTTAACTTCTGCTTTGTTTTCTATTGTCTTCCATTTTCCTGAAAATATTACTTCTTTTGAGCTCTTGAAGGTTCACCATTTATAAAGCAAATGGATTGATAACTTGAAAATTTTCCACAGTAGACAAGTGCATGTACACAATATCATAAGGATGTGTTGGTGGTGGTTTTTTTAAAACTCACATATTTAGAAGAGAGAGAGACATATTCTGCATTGATCACATGCAAGAGGTAAAATTGTTAGCTTAAAAGGATTTAATAATAAACTGAGTATCTGAAAGGAAACTGTGATTTAATATGGAAGTGAAAAAGGAAGGGAAACCCAATTACTCTAGTTTCTAATGTGGAATCTTTGCAAATTACCTGCTCACCGATTTGACTGCACCATGTCCACCTGAGAAAATGCTTGTCTCCCTTTATCATTACTTTGATGGTGCTATAAATTCAGGCAATGGCTTGCAAACAAGTTAATCTTCATTTCCTCTAAGTTCTCTTGACTCAAACCAGCAAAAGAAGCACTCCTAAACATCTAAGGACTTAGTTCAGAAAGCTCAGAGAAGTGTGATTACTTGAAAAGTACTTTATTAAAAGTATGCTTCCAGCAAAAATTTCCCACTAATTTAAATTCAGATACCAGTTAAGAATAGTTTAGGTATAATCCTGCTTAGGGAGAGCAATAAAGTAAAATATCTCTCAACTATTTTTCTCTGTGATTCTATTGTTCGAACTTTCTTTTTTTTTCAGTTCAAATTAATCTGAATTCAGTTTGTATATTAAGATGCAAATAAACCAAAACTTAAATGATCATTTTACAATTGCTCAGACTTTAGGGTGTTACTTATACAGGTCTTAGAGGAAAATTACATGATGCACGAAAGCAGTTCAAGTATTCATTGCACAGATTCAGGGTTAATAGAGAGATATATTGATTTATGTTAAGAAGAGCTGTAAGAAAACATGTTTTGGCTTTTCTATCAGAGAATAAAAAAAATTCAAGAATGCTGATTTTCCAGAGATAGCATCATTTGTGCAGTTATTCAGTTGGGTGAAATAAGTAGAAGAGGGTACACGTATCAGAGGAAATAGTCATAGGATTGAGAAATGTTCTACAAATGTATCAATGTCTTGTTTCAATTAGCAACATTGTAGAGTCGCTTCTAAAAGAACACAAAACCAAAACCCAAAAGCAACATTCTAGGACCATGCTGACTTCCTGAGAACACTGTGGTGTTTTTGCTTCCTTCCGAACTGATGCTTCATTTTCTACCAACAAACAAACAAACAAACCCCCAAAAAACCAAAAACACTGCCCAAAAAAACCAACCCAACCCAACAAGCAAAAAAAACAACAAAAAACCCAAACACACACACACACAAACCCAAAACAAAACAAAAACCAAAACCAAAGCATCTTAAGTAAGCCACAGGCAATCTTCAGCAAAGCTTTTGTGAGATTACAGTCTTTAAAAATTCTCAGCTTCATAAGGATAGAATAAATTAACACAACCAGTATTTATGTAATGACTTGATTATAGATTGATAAGAATTGTGCTTGAAAGAGGAAGCAAGTTGAAACATGCAAGTAGCTGCTGGAACAGTAAACTGCCAACAAACATCCATGTGATGCAGTAATGTGTGTGCTTACAGGGTATTTTGCTAAAGCCACATGGTCCTTGTACACCCAGAAGACCATGAGAAACAGTATTTCATGCACTCATGCCAGGACCATCCTATTGTCTTCAGATCTTCCCACAGTTCATGAACAGAGGAAAAATCCTTAAAAGTTCCAGGATATCTTACCCCACTAGCCCACTAGAACAGTAAAAAATATTAAAGGAAGGCCTCTAAATCTAAGGGCAGAAAAAACTTGGAAAAATTCTGAAATCACTCTTCAAATGCATGGCTTCTGTGAAAGTTTCTGCTTTTCTGATGCACTGGATATTGAACAGCTGTACTCTGCAGGATAATTAGGCCATGAAGACACATTATACAGAATTGTAGAGGTGTCTATGCTCTCTGACCCTTTGATTCATTTGGGATATCTGAAGTTTTTATATGAGTCTGAAATTTTAGGTCTGGAAATTTAATTGACTGAGTCATTTTACACTGGCTACTGCAAGACAAGTTTAGCTAATGTGTGTAAATATGAAATATCACTTCAGTGTGCTATCACTCAGCACCTTTTAATTTGTCATATGACCTTTCTAATAATTTATAATTAGGAAGCAGTTTCCTAGATACCTGAAATGATAAGGCTACTGAAGAATGGAAAAAATTTTGCTTGAGATTCTTTCTTTGGACTGCAAATGCTACTTACCACTTAATGACAGTAAGTGGCTATATCTCTCATTTGATTTAAATTGAGTCAGCTTGGACAGGAAACCTGGAGAAGTGGTGTTGTGCTGTGGAAAGATTCATCCTAATCTGCTGTTCTAAATATTATTTCATTTTACAGGACTGAACAGAGACCAATAGGATTGCTTCAGAATTTGGATGTATATATTACATAAAAGTGAAGAGTTTTCATAAATTTCAAAAGAGCCTAACCTGAATTTTACTTTTGAATTGTCCATTGGCTATTGCCAGTAGGTATTAAGGGCAGTCTTAAATTTTTACACTGGAAGGTCAAACACTGAATCAGAGTTTGTAACTGTTGGCATATTGGCACTGGTAATATTTGAAATTTTATACAGTCATTGAAATTTCAGGGAATGGTATGAGTAAATTTTTATAGTCAGTACAAATAGTGCATATGTTGGCTGAAAACTTCTTCAAATATGTTTAATTTGCCTAGTATATTGAATTGACTTCTCTTTAAACAAAGGGAACTCATGGGATGGATAAACTGAGTTTTGCTGCATTTCTGGGCCTTATGCAATGGAACTGGTATTCAGCTTCTAAAGGCACGTTTCCTCAGCTAAATCCATGTAGTACTGGCATAACATCTTTGTCCCTAAGAGTCAATCTGCCTTTCTGTGACATGGATAATAAAGCAAGGCCAGTGATCATGCCACAGTAGTTAATGTGAAGGAGCTAAAAATAACAGGACATAGGTTCAGGATATGCCATTTGAGACTTCTGAAAAGTCACTTATCTTACTTCACACTTCACTGCCTGCAACTTATTTAAGAACCGCCTCCTAGTATGTCTTCTCTGCTTTCTCACAATTTGAAAGTGAACACTCTCTTTTGAGGACAGTCATTGCTCACATCCTCCATGTTCCTGTCTGAAATAATGTCCTGCCTTGTAAACAATCTGCACAAACAAATTTTTCTCATGGGAAAAAGTCAAATTGGACAACTCTGTGACAACCAGACCACTGGAGGTTATGGGAAATCTTGTTTTTAATATGTTACTAACATTTTAGAGCTAGCTCCTTGTTGCTGCAGAGCTAACAAAGCTCTAGTGACTCCTGGAGAACAGAATTGACTGACATAGCTAAGATTCTTACTTTTAATTTTCTTTGGAATGTAATATCCTGCTTTAATAATCTTTTGGCCTATGCTGAATCTTTTAGACCAGTAGAAGAACTTCTGTCTTGCTGTTTACTATGTATAGAACGTGCACATTCTGAAAACCAGTATTTCCCTTTTTCTACTCATTATAAACCCTATGTTCTCATTCACATAACATCAAAACCAGCTGCTTGGTGGATGGAGCTCTTTGTGTGAAATTTTGTCCTTATGGAGGTAGGAAAGTAATGTAGAATCACAAAATACCTTGCCTATCATGAAGACATCTCTTTGCCTTCTCCATTTAAACACCAAATACAGTCAAGTGTCAGGTCCAGCATGTCTGCCATAGGTGCCTTGCATAATTGAGGACTGAGTTGGTCTAGAAATTTTGATTGGTTTTTTGTTGTCTTGTGAAGTGTCCAGCTTTCAGGGGTTTTGTTTGTTCTACCAGTAGAGATTCTAGTAGTCAGTTGTGGCGTATCATTTCAGAATGGCTTTCAGACTCTTTCCCCAATGCTTCCTGACTTTTCCAGTTTTCTTGTGTAGTTCGCTTGCATGGTATTCTAAAGATGAACTGATGTCTGTGTTTAACAACAATCATCACTGTTTTTTCCATAGTTTTGCTCTATTCCATATGGCTTAGCAGAGAAAATATCTGCTCAGAGTACTCTAATGAGTTGACAGGCTACAAAGGAAGTAAATGTCTTGATTAAGGACAAAATGTTTCTGATTCCCATCACCTACTTAAAATAGAATGTAGCACACCAATAAAGTGGCATCTAGTCTTATCTAGATTTTAGAGAGTACGTGGCACATCTCACCCTTCACTCCATGGCATCAGAATTATATGACCTGAACAGGAGAAGACTTATTTAAAATAATAATAATAAAAAATATAGCTTTTCTGGGATTTATTCTATTTTGTGATAAATTTTAAATTTCTCTTCAAGTTCTTTTCACTTACTGTTTTCCTTATAACACTTGATTTTGCAGTTCGGACAGTAAAGTTTACTTTGAAACCAGAAATTCAAGAATAAGGAGAAAATTAAACTCCAGGATAAAACTAATCTTTAAAGATGCCCCATGAAAGTTCAGGCATTAGTGCGTATACACTGAGTGTTGTACTTGTGTAGTTTGGGGTGGCTGTTTGAAGGTCAGTGAAAATGAACACACATGAAAAAGAATGGAGAGAAATCTAAATCTTTTTAGAATGAGAGTTGTTTTTCTTTAAAAGTGGCAACAGAAATATGACAGAGTGCTAGTTCATTGCCCTACTTTTCTGGACACTAGAAGATATAAGCCTTAATCACTTTCCAGGATTAAAGTAGGCTGAGCTTTCATTCGGGTCATGTATCTCTCATCAGGAAAGAGAGTTGAAAAAAAGATTGAAAAAACATGTGCAATATCAGCTTGTAAGCTTCACTGAAATGTATTGGGTTTGGATCAGGCTCATTATAAACTAATTCTCTTTGTCATTCAATCTGAATGCTGACTTTTTATATACTACTGGAGAATGCAAAATTTTTTTTGGTTCTAAATTCTCTGACAAAAATACTCAGAAATTCACTATTGAAGGCACAGTGTGATGGATGCTGTAAACAAATAGTTTTGTGCTTAAATCTTATGCAAGGTTATGTGTTGCATACATGCACACTGCTTAGAACATATATGTTTTCAAAACTATATTACCATGTCATCATTCTCAAGTATATCACATGATGGCAGAGCCTTGAGGATAGAGCCACAGTGGATGCAACATCCTTTTTGTTTTAGGTGGTAGTAATGCCATTTCTTGTGGAGACCTGCCACATAGCAGCCTGTACCTAGACACTTGCTCATCTTAAATTTTAGAGAATCTAACTGGTGGGATTACAGTATGAGTGCCAAACAAGGCAAACATGGGAAATGAGCCCATCCATAAATCACTGACTTTCAGCTGCTGTAGTATAAGTTCTGTATACAGGTGTGTGCAGGCAGATTTTTGAAGTTTAGAAGATATTTCTTTTGCTGTCCCTGTTGGCACATGTGGAAGAAAGGGATTATTTCCATTTTAAAGGATATTCACCAGCTGTGTATTTTTGCAGTTTACACAGGCATGTACTGCAGATGAAGTTTGAAATTATATTCTTACGATAATGATATTTTTCCAGTACTTCCAGATGAGGTCAGAATTCTTCCTTCATTGTTCATACTAAATCATACTAAATCATATGAAAATCATATGATTTTTAAAAGTTACAAAGAGTCATTGATTTCTTTGAAGTAATGCTAATTTTCAACTCATCAGATTCTGTAAAGAACATCTTATATAACTGACATGCAAATGTGGAAAAAATCACGTAAGTGGAAAAATAAGTATACACCTTCATTATCTCAAATTCCATTAGCTGTTCATTTACAGTTTAGTTTGCCAGGAACATTTTCTCAGAAAGCAGTGACTTGATTTTTTAGCTCCAGCCAAACTCGTAATTGTTTAATAATAGTGGCAAAGGAAAAAGGGATTTAATGAAAAAGATATTTGTAATTTCATCATCAGCTGAATAAACATTGGAGTTTTTGTTTTCTTCCTGCTTTGGGTACTTTTATATGAGATGCTGAAAGAGGTGAATCTGCTCCAAAAATGAAGTCCTTGTGCCCACTGCTAGACCAAATGCAAGCATTCCTAAAAACATGGCAAAATGTGTCCTTGTCATATGATTCTCCGGACTAGGTTCCCAAAGCACTTATGTCTGCTGATTGTGTTACCAGCTGCCTACATGTTGGTTATGCAATGCGATGGATGGAAGAATGACATGACTGGGAAAGACAGCAGCATGGATTAATATGTCAGAAATATTTCTGTGTCCTGATTCTGGCTGGCTGTGAGCATCTGAGTGACCTTTAAAAAAAGCAAAGGGAAAGTAAGAGGACAGAAAACAGGTTTTGCCAGTCTTGATGTGGGACGTGATTTGGTCACTCTCCATCTATAGCATCTTTTTTTACTTTTCTGTTTTTGGCATTTGTCAATACCATAATATGCATGATAAAGTATCTGGTCTGCTATTACATGTAGTCATAAATATCCATATTTGTCTAAATGAAATGTATCTTATAAAAACTTAACTATTAATGGTGTGATTTAAAAAGTGTGGGTTATAAAAAAGCTGGTTGTTTCTGTAATTTTCAATGGAGATACAGAAAAAATGAGCAAGAGGAGAAAAAAGCAAAAGGAAAAGATCACATAAAATACATGTCAGGAAATTTAATGAACTAGATGAGACATTCCAGACCATTAGACAACTGACGAACTCTCTTTTTCTCTTATTCTGGCTCTGGTGATTGTCAGCTAAATACCCCAAAACTGATTGGAAAAGTCCCTTATGTACTTGCTCTCTGCCCATGTTGTCTATCCCAGGCTTTCAGACCATTTATCCCAAGAATCTATACTAATTGTCAATAGATATAAAATACATAGTGTGTACATAACCTGTATGTTAGGAAAAGATCATTATCCAAATGTCTTATTACCAGAATACATGTCTGAAAAATACAGTACCAGTATAAATATCTTTATACTACACTTCTTTCCTGCTCTTCTGCTGAGCATATATTTCAGCATGATATAACAGCAGTTTATGTCCATTGTTTCCAAATATAGACATTTTCTATTTGGCTGTATGAATAGAACTGTTGTTTGATAGAGTTTATCAACAAAAAATCCACTTTGTTATTGTCAAGAAATTTAGGAACGGTCACAAGACATGTCTAAATCCTAACAGAAACACTGTCAATAATGAATTGTTCTTCATTAACAATGAAGTTACATTAATGTGGTATATTCTCTATTTTATACATTGTTATTTTATTAGACTGCTTTGTAATATTAAGTTGAATATTTTTAAGAATTTAAAATATCAGTATCAAGAGTTTTTAGCATGTTCTCTCAACTTATCTATCAGTCAAGCCATGGATTTGTCAAACTTGCTTTCTTCTGTTTAAGGACTGGTAGAAGGCAAAATAGCCTCTAACTTCACTTTTGATTATATTTAATGTAGTAGACAAGATAGCAGGATGTGCAAGACTTTTTTTTTTTTCTTTCTTTCACAGGGGGGAGGGGGGTGTTGGAGGGCAAGAGAGAGAACAATGGAGAACTCCAGAGAAGAATAATGAGGAATTATACAACAGACTTGCAGTTTTATTTGTTGAAGGAGTTACAGGGGTTAATGGAAGATATCTGAGGATGCTAAATTTCTGCTTGAAATTAGGGTTCTCACTCCCAACAAAAGCCTTCTTTCCCACAATACAAACAAGGCAGTTATGGTTCTTTATTGTGCTTAGTTTCTAGATGTTTCTTTTCTTCTGTTTCTGGGTCATCATTTCCTCAACTATCTTATGTTTTTGTGGGTTTTTTGTCCTTCATTTGATCTAATCTGACTTTTCCTTCACCATTTCCTACCAAGCATTAGGAATCTCAGTTACTATACTTTTTTGCACATGAAATAATTAATATTTGCCCTTTGATAACAGTGAAATATATTTCTCCATATAGAGTTTACTATTTCTGCTTTGTGTAAAGTATGAGTAGGAGGATAACAGTATGGGTACGATAATATACCCAACAATTCAATTTGAATCCTGTGAATCCTTTCATTTTGTCCATAATCCTGCAAATAGGCTGTTTATTTCACTCTGTACATGGTTTCTTCACTGAAACATGGATTTTTTCTGTATGTCCTTCAAATGTAGCCAAATTCCAATAAAATAAATTTGCTGTGAAAGTACATTCCATCTCCTTGCCTATTTTGCTCGAATTACCTATGTCTGTGGTGTCCAGTTTCTACTGAACATAGTAGCTTTCAAGACCAAGACTGAAAATCTGAAATTTACAAAGAAACTGCAGTACTCCAAGCAGAGATACACAGAAAAGTACAGAACTGAACTAGACTAATTTCTTTAACTTCAATTTGATTTTGTGGTAGAGCATTCCAGTGAAAAGATCCTTCCTCTTAAGCACCAAAATTTATAGATAGATGACAAAACCTTGACAACATGGCTACCAATGTATGGGGTAAACAACAGAATTTCTGTGTGGTCTTGACATAATGAAATGAAAACTCACTCTCTAAATTATTCTTATTCTCAAACAGAAATGTCAGACTTCATACTGAGAAATACTTTTCTCCAAATGATTCTACCTGAGGACCCTGAATGATCCTTATTTTTAGCACTCAGCATTTCTTCTCATTATTTTGAGAGTTTTTTCAATGCAGACAGTTTTTCAAGGCAGAAATTTAAAATAAAATGTTATGCTTAAGAGTTAATTGCCAATTACCCAAATTAAGATGGAAAGTTCACAGGCTGCCTTTTCTTGTCTATAGTTCAGAACTTCTTCCACTAACTGTACAATGAAACAGTGTCAAAGAACACAAACTGCATAAAGTAGAACTTGGAAAAAAAATAAATAAAAATAGCTTTAAAGTTTAATCAAATTCTCTCAGTAATCCCTCACTGCTGATGGGTCTACAGTCAGTGGAAGATCTATCTTATCTTTCTGCTAATACAAATGAGTCCATTTCTATCTCTTTCAAGCATGTTGATCACTACTGTGCTCTGGAGCTTTCACCCTGTACCTTATTGTGCCACTACAGATTAAAACATTGCTGTGTGTGACTTTCCTCCAGATCTGTATATTCAGGAGGCTTTGATATTTAATTTAATTCATTCTTTGTTCCAATGGTATGAACTATAGATATTAAATTGTGAGCAATATACTACTGACAGAAGTGTAACCTCATTGTCTTAGATTGAATCAGAAAAGCTCTCTTTTTGGCAGAAGTGCTCTCTTAAAAGGACTAAAAGACTATTTCACTGTTATGATATTGTAGATAACTACTCTGCACAGCACTGACATTCTTGAAATCCCTCAGTGATGTACAGTCTATTAGCGAATGCTTCCAGTAGTCTTAAATATTTCTATGATTTTGGTTTGGCCGATGTACATCTTTTCAAACACAGCTTTGTGGATTTGCCAGAGTTTTACTTTTGTCCATCACTGATAGAGAAATAGGTCTTATATTTTCCAAATCTGCTTTATGAATGAAAGATCTGAATAATTTATAACCTGACCTGAAAATCTCAAACTTTGGATATTTTGAGCTGAGGGTCAGTGTGAACATACTGCTAGCTAATTTCTGAATTTAAACCTTAAAAATGTATTCTCGGGTTTTATCACAAAAACTGAGGCAATTTATCCATATAAACTCAAAAATCTAGTTGTGAAAATACCAGTCTTTTCTTTATCTTAATTTTAAAGAAAAACAAAGTTAAAGGATAACATGTATTCCTATTGAGGCCTGGAACACCCCTCCTATGAAGAAAGGCTGAAAGAATTAGAGTTGTTCAGTCTGAAGAAGAGAAAATACCAGGGCCACCTTATAGCAGCCTTTCAATATATAAAGAGGGCTTATGAGAAAGATGGAGAGAGATTTTTCACCAGGGTCTGTAACATCAGGACAAGGGGCAATGCTTTTAAATTGAAAGAGGGTAGATTTAGACTGGACATAAGGATGACATTTTTTATGTTGAGAGTGGTGAAACACTGGAATAGGTTGCCCAGAGAAGTTGTGGACACCCATCCCTGGAAGTGTTCAAGATCAGGTTGGATGGGGCTTGGACCAACCTGGTTTAATTAATAGTGCCATGCCCATGGCAGGGGAGTTGAAACACATGATCTTTGAAAGTCCCTTCCAACCCAAACCATTCTCTAAGTCTAGCATTCTATAAGGCTATCACCTTTGCTGAGAGCACAAGGATGAGACGTTTACAATTCTATCCTCCAGTAAGCTGTGAAATTCTCATTTCAAATCTGTACTGCATATTACTGAGTAATTTTTTATGCATAAACCTTGCATTTCTCTGGATTCAAGGAAATTAACTCTTACACAATGAAGTTACTAATAAAATAGCAAATAATAGAAAACTATTTTCTTTGTTCCCAAGATATCATTTTGTAATATTTAATGCTGTAACTATTTCAAAAACTTCCATGTGTATATTCCTCATAAATGTATTCTATGAGTATGATATCCCAACATTTTCTGGGAAAAAGCTGTGAGCTCATAGATAACATTTATATCCAGGGGGCATTTTGAAGATCTTAAAAAAAAAAATCTAACTATTTAGCTTTTCTGAAGAAAGAAACTTCAGACACTGGCATATGATAAACTGGGATCTAAGGTTCTTTAGATAAGCTTTTGGCCAGATGAGTCTCACATTGGTATGGCTTGGAAACCAGTTCTCTAGAACTGATGCCCTGCACTGTGAGTACTTGTTAGTAATTATGATTTGTTTGCATTTAGCAGATGAAGTGGAATCAGCTAAAACTAGATGTGGCAGTTCTCCCCAGTGGCAATGGAACAAAAGCAGCTCCTGGCTTTCCTGCAAGCTGGAATTCTGTCTGAGAACAGTGAGACTCTGAAGTGTGTAACTGGCTGTGAGACTGTCTGAGAGAACTAGAATAGTCCATTTTTCTATTAAACACTGTTATGTTAGCTTAAGTTCTCAGGAACTTTATTTTCATGGTTCTCTTTTAAAAAATAGAAAATAGGAGCCTGTCATATATCCTTTGAGCTTCCCATTTCTACCTTTTTGGGACATAGTGTTTCGATACCCTCCTGCACTTGAAAGCAGTATGTTATTAAGACATGAGAAATCCCAATCTACGGAACCAGTATTAGGATGACAATTTTGATGTTAAGTTCAGAGAAGAGATTTGTTGTGTTGAACTTGAATGCTCTGCAGCTGCCTTATCTAGAACTGCTGGCCTCAGTTAATTTACACAGACAGGAGATTGCAAATTTTAGACTGTAAGTGAATTTCATTTTGTTTGCTTCTTAATCAGATTGCAGTAATTGAGGTCAACAGCACTGCTTTCTTACAAGCTGTCAGCACAATTACCTAGCATTTGGCATTCTGAAGAGTGAAGTAACAGACATTGCGCATATTTGCAGTAAGTAAAAAAGTGTGTTAGTGAAAATACAGGTCTTGGAAGGCTGTGATTGACATAGCACTTCTTACTTAAATCTGATATTTTCCTTATCTTTAGAAAGAAGCTTAACATTTCCAGTAACACTGAACTAATATGCATGCTCCCTCTATGTTGCAGAACATGGCAAAGCAACAAACTGCATCTGCCCCAGTGCTACAGGCTGTTGTGTGTCCAGCCGAGGGAGATGCGTGATTTTGGTCTTACAGAATGAATCCCAAGGCTGCAATGTACTGGTGAAGTTAAGTACTCTTCCCCTGATAGAGTAGTTAGTTTGTCCAAACCTTCATGTACCATTTCAACAATATAATCTTCCTCATGTTAATAGCCATGTTTTCATAAACAAGCAGCTGCAACTTTGACAGCACACAAAATTAAAATTAAACATTATCTACATTTGCTTCTTGATCCTTTTAGTTACATATATCTCAACCAAGGGCCAATTTTTCTGACATTCCATCAGTCTAGAGCTTTCTGCTCCAAGACTTAGTATTTTTTCACACCTCAGGCCCCACTGTTATCCTGTAGCCCTGAAAAGCATGTTTAAGCATGACAGGACCTCCTCAGACTTCATAAATCTTGAAGTCCTTATAGTAGTTTTACTGAATATCCACCCATATGTTACAAAATCAGATAAAGTCTGGGAATGTTCTGAGGCATTAGCTCTGAAGTGTCCATCCAGATACATGGCTATAATGACTTCTGGAATAGTTCTGGCCCAAGCTACTTAACTATTCCTGTTTAAGCTTCAGGAACAAGAAAAGGCTATGGATAATTCTAAATTAGTGTTTTGCTTGCAGCCTCTTTGTTTTAACAGAATCATAGAAAGCTTTGCGTTGGAAGAGACCTTTAAAAGTCATCTAGTCCAATTCCCTGCAACTAGATCAGAGCCCTGTCCAACCTGACCTTGAATGTTTCCAGAGATGGAGCTTCTACTACATCTTGGGGCAACCTGTTCCAGTGTTTCACCACCCTCATTGTAAAAAATGTCTTCCTTACATCTAGTCTAGGTCTACCCTCTTTTAGTTTGAAACCATTACTCCTTGTCCTGTCACAACAAGCCCTGTTAAAAAGATTGTCCCCATCTTTCTTACAAGCCCCCTTTAAGTACTGAAAGGCCTCTATAAGGTCTCCCCTGAGTCTTCTCTTTTCTAGGTTGAACAAACCCAACTTTCTCAGCCTTTCTTCATAGGAGAGGTGTTCCAGCCCTCTGATCATTTTTGTGGTCCTCCTCTGGACCTGCTCCAACAGATTCATGTCCTTCTCATAATGAGGGCTGCAGAATTGGACACTGCTTGGGGTGG
>WTSP01019979.1:16711-26843 GCA_025331215.1 Actenoides lindsayi
TGGACCTGCTCCAACGGATTCATGTCCTTCTCATAATGAGGGCCCCAGGATTGGACACTGCTTCGGGTGAGGTCTCACCAGGGTGGAGAGGAGGGGAAAAATCAAGTCCCTCCACCTGCTGGCCATGCTTCTTTACATGCCCAGGATGTGATTGGACTTCTGGGGCTGTGTGCACACACTGCTGGCTAATGTCCAGCTTCTCATCTACCAGTACCACCAAGTCGTTCTCTTCAGGGCTGCCCTCAATCCCTTCATACCCCAGCCGGTATTGATATTCAGGATTGCCCCTGACAAGGTGCAGGACCTTGCACTTGGTCTTCTTGAACCACATGAGTTTAATAGGACCTACCTCTCAAGTTTGTCCAGGTCTGTTTGGATGACATCCCATTCCTCAGGAGTGTCAACTGCACCACTCAGCTTGCTGTCATCTGCAGACTTGCTGTGGGTGCACTAGATCTCACTGTCTGTGTCATTGATGAAGATATTAAACAGTGCTAGTCCCAGTACAGACCCCTGAGGGACACCCCTTGTCACTGATCTCCATCTGGACAGTCACAACTACTCTCTGGATTTACATCCAGAACATCCAACTAATTCCTTATCTACCAAACAGTCCACCTATCAAATCAGTATCTCTCCAATTTGGGGAGAAGGACGTTTGGAGAGAAGGAAGTTGAGATAGACAACATCCATAGCTCTTCCTTTGTCTACTGATGTAGGCATTCCATCCTAGACCACTAGGCTGGTCATGAAGGATTTACCCTTGGAGAAGCCAAGGCTGACTGTCCCAGATCACATCCATCTCTTCCGTGTGCCTTGCCAGAGCTTCTAGGAGAGTCTGATCCATCATCTTCCCAGGCACAGAGGTGAGGCTGACTGGTCAGTAGTTTCCAGGGTCCTCCTTTCTACTTTTATTAAAAAAGGGTGCAATGTTTCCCTTTTCAACAGTGACTTTACCTGACCGCTAGGACTTTTCAAATATTTGGAGATATTTGGACTCTTGTAGACTAAAGAATTTAACAGTATGTAGAAGCCTTCCCTTATCAATTTGTTTCAGCATCAGGTAACAACCCTGACTACATTAAGTATAGAGGCAGCAATAATGTGATGGCCACATAACCAAAAATGCAGACAGGCCAGTACCTTCTGCAGTACACCAGGTAAAAGAAAGAAGAAACTAGATAACATTCAAGAGAAGTTTGGCTTGGATACAGTAACTGAGACTAAAGAACTATCTGCAGCATTTTCTAAATAACTAGCAAATAAATATACTTTGGATTGAATAATTAATAGGCTGGAGTATGAATGGGTGCCAAAGAGGACTTTTATGAAACAACAATTACACTGTTACAAGAAGCTGCATCCTTTAGTTAAACAACTCTGTGAAATTGCAAAGTTTGAAGAAAGAAAAAAAAAAAAAAGCAGAAATGGAAGCTGGCATTCTTCTCGAGTAAGTGAGAGAATGTTCACAACTTCTTTATTGTAATAAATTAAAGGATTAAAGTTTAACATTTCATTAGGACAGAGTTTCTTTAACTGTTGCAGAAATGCAAGTACCATTAATTGAGTAGAGTCAGCTTAAGCACTTTATGTGAAGTAATTTTGCTTTCTAAAGAGCAATTAACGATTATTTATGTCCTTTTAAATCAACATTATAATTTCATTATAATTATGGAAGCCACCTTTCTTTATGAATGACAGCATGCATGTTGTATATTGTCTTTGTGCAAACTAGGCTATATACTATAGGGGGGTATCTGCTAAGGAAAATCTTTCCAGAGAACATATTATTTTGAAAAGAAAAGACAAATCGCCACTGGGGGACACTGTTCTTCCTTGCCAGCTTTCTTGTCTATCACTGCAGAATGATTTTAACAGTAAGGACATGACCCAGAGCCCATTCAGTAAGTGGCAAAGCTCACAAAGACTCCAAGAGCATGTGATGAGAATCTAAATGAACATGTCCCTTCAGCAGAGGTACCTTTACATAACTATTATAAAATACGATAGTTGCTTGTGCAACAAAAATTTCTGGAATTTTATTCCTCTGCTGTACATGGGTTTTGAGAGTAGCAGCTTCTAAAAGGTAAGTTGTGAAGCATTTGGTATAAAAAAAAAATAATTCATGCACTGGTCCTGAATTCCTGAGAAGGCAAAGATGAATCTTCTGCTCACTTCAACAGAATTGTGGGCAGACTCTTAGAAACCAGTTCTTCATATGTGGAGTGAGCTATAGAGTCTCCTTTCACCCAGAGAGATGTACATCTCAGAGTATCCACACAAAGATGTAATTCTGTTTTCTATTCATTCTAAGCTGCATTGTTTGCAATGCAATAACACTACCATCTCTTACAAGGAAGATGCGCAGTGGCTACAATTTAGTGATGCTGACATTATTCTTCTCTTGGCTTCATTCTCCAATGGTAATACTGTTGATATATGAGAGACTTGGAGTACTTAGATAAGCTATTTCTTGGCTCTGTGCCTTCCCACTCTCTGTCTCCATAGAGCCCAAGGTCATGAAAGGGGAAAGAAGAGCATTGTCCTGAGTTTTTAAAATCAGGCTAATGCTAAATGCCTTTGTTATTTGACAGATCTTTTCTGGATCTACATATTACACAGTATTATCTAAATGGTATAGCAAAGCTAGAAAAACAATGTTTCGAAGTACCATAAGTAACTATGGAACATAAGGCCAGACATGTAAAGATTTTAAGATGTCTAAGAATCCAAACAGTAGGATTTTTAAATGTTTTAAGGTCAACGGGAAGTAGATACATCCGGAACTTCCTGGGCATTGGCATGTTCAGCATTTGGGGATACTGTGTCTAAAGGAATTATCTGTCCTGCACCAGATATATAAACATCTGCAACAGACACAGGAAGGAGTCTTCACTTTAGAATGGGGTTTCACAGAAGTCAATAAACTAAGAGTAGAAGGTTGCTTAAATTCAGCTCTGGGAAATAGTGATAAAGACTCTCAGCTCTCAAAAGTAGATGAGTGCCTCAACCCACTCAAGAACATCTATTTATATAAAGGAAGGTATTATTCTTATAGAACAAGTGCTCTTATTGCTGGGCTACATTTCTGCACCTAACTGCATTTGCTCTAATTTGCATAAAATGCATAAAATTGACAAAGACATCTTCCATATTTTCATCTGTCCTGTCTCTCTTGCTTACTCATGTTTAGAGTCAACAGTCTGATGATATTGGATGTTTGATAAGTTTTGTACATTTCTGCCAGAGACACAGGGCATTAGCATTAACAGGCAAGTGTAAGGGATCTCAGAGTTCTCACCAGCATGGTATTGCTGGTCATGGTTATTCCATTCAATTTTTCAAATCTTAGACACTTTTGAACCTAGCGTTTAATAAACAAAATATTGTTTAGGCTTTCAAGGATTAGATGTAAAAAATATATTTTGGTGTACAACTCCTCTTGACATCTGTGTCTGTAGTGTTTGGTGTTTGGAGTCTATGTGTTTAAAAACTTTTTGCAAAGGGCAAATGCACTTTGGCATTTCTGAAAATATCTTCCATGTACTTGCTTGTATCTTTCCCAGGACAGAGTATCTCCTCTAGTACTATCTACATGCCAGTGTTTTAGGTAGGTTCAAATACAATTCAGATATAATTCCTCTGTATTTCACTACCTTCTTTTTATTATTCTTTATTTATTCCACCATGAGATATATAGAAGCCAGGTTACTCCTTGCACTGCAATACTAGCTGAAAAATTAGCTGTATTAATTTCAAGTTAGCCTGATACCATTTACAAGAGCTATCATCTCTTCTCTTGAATAGAATAACAGATGCAGTTATGCAAATCTGATTCGCTTAAATTATGGGGAGAAAGCAGCAATTGTATGGCAAAAACTAAAGGATTGTTCTAGGTTTATAGAGTGAAAAAAACTGATGAAATTATACATAATAAGCCTTATGTAAGTAAGGTTAAATGTTTTATAGGCTGTTTATTTTGTGGGACTAAACTATACTAGTTTATACTAGAAGGGGACAAAACAAAATAGATGAGTCTTTCAAACAGCAGAACAAAACTCCATATAAAAAATATACTTCTGCACTTAAAACTTCCAAGTGGCACATGGACAAAGTAGATATTTTTAGAATTTTGTCATAACAAATAACCTGCAAACTTATTTCTGTTCATTTGGTCAAATGCATTTTTTTACATATAGACATTGTGCGTGGGTTTTCATAATAAAACACTCCTTTGTTTAGGTGAGTAAACTTACTTTAAGTTAGACATAGTCATTTGGGTGGATTTTATATATAAAAAAAAAAAATCTGTGAGTGATTTAATCTGAAGGGATATTTGTTGAGTATTAATGTATTCAAATATAAAGCATTTCCAGTTGGAGCCAGAGAGAACCATTTGTCTTCACCTTGCAATCCTTGGTGTCATTTGAACCGCTCATGTGACAACATTCTAATATGAAAAGAGACAATAGGCATTGTTGGCCTTGCACATTAATAAATAAGAGCCACAGTGTGTGCAAACAAAGGCTGCTTCCTGGAACATTGTGTCACAAGATTCCCAGGGTCAATCCTGATGACTTTACTCTAATGAGAAGCTCTGTTGAAATCAATGAGCACAATTCTCCTCACATTAATTTTACACCACTGTAGAGAAATTACTATTACATAGTACCAAATTCTGATCTTAGTTTTGTTAGTGTAATTCATAAAATAGTATAAAATACTATTTATAATAAAATAATAAAATACATAAAATTCATCAAAAATGACCTACTGATTTGAGATACATTCAGTGTTACCCTTGGTCTCTCTCAAAAGGCTCATGTGAGCAGGGAAAATTGTCCTGGCTGCCATTGGACATCTTTGCAGAGCTGTAACTAGATATTAAAATCTCTGTGAGTCACCATAGAAGTGGTGAGAGAAAAGTGCTTGAGGATTTTAAGCAAGTGTTCTATTTTTCCACTGAGTGGGGAGTGAATGGAAAGAATAAGTACTATGTGATTGTGTCTGTGGGGCTTATAGACCCCGTGATTTTTCTCTAAACTCAGACTTATGTTACACTAAAGAAGAGTATTTTGCTTTCTTTCTTGTGTTCGAATGTCCTTCTTGCCAGAAGGGCTCACTTGCTTTTTGGATTGCTAAGTAATAGCAATAAAAGACTATTGTACAAAAGACAGACAACCAGAAGCAAGAAAATTCTCTTAGAAACAACAGGCAATCTGAAGTTCATACCCTTAACTGATACTACTTTCTAAACATTTCTAATATTTATTTTCTGGATTGTTAATATACATACATAACTGTAATTCCTTAAAAAAATATGTTAAAATAGGCGTCTTTGATAATGTCCCCATTACCTAGGAAAACCTCTGGTTAGCCAGGTTTTGTTCATGTTGGGGGTTTGCAACAGATAACTTTGAAGGTCAGCTTCCAACCCAAACCATTCAGAAATTGTTCATGTGTATGTACAATACTATACTGAAAACAGCTTTTTAACTGCTCTATATTGTTCTTCTCATCATCCACACAGCTTGACTCCCTGCTATAACACTACCCCATAACCTTCTTACATTATTTGGGTATGAATCTATTACAGACTGCAGCATTGTCTCATGAATTGCTTTCCACTTAAAAGCAATTTGGTGAGAAAAGTAGTTGGAGCCCTAATCTTGATGGACAACTCAAGGAGAAAAACAAAGGGAAAATCAATTTGGGAGCACATTTTAACAGGAAGAAGGAAGCCTCGAATAAACCAAGTCCTAATCCTGAAATCCTTCTGGGGTTTATACTCACAAAACTCTGCCAAATGTATAGTAAAGGCTGTAACTAAATTATATCATGCTATTGTAAACAGCTGGTACTGACTGACCAGCACTTGTTGATAATAGATCTGCAGTCTGTCCACTCTCAGCTGACACTAAAATTTATGAGAATGTCCAGACAATAAAAGTAAAAGGCTTTTTTTTTTTCCTTTTTTTTTTTTCACTACATCACTAATGATTCAGCACTACTTGGGAAAAGAGTCTAAAAAGAGTAAGAGGAATGAGTTCTTACCAAGATTTTTATCTAATGGATCTGAGCAGATTTTTCAAGTTCCAAGAAATTCTGTTGCTCTTGAGAGCTGCAGAAAGTATATCTAAGAAGGCTTGTTTCTTTTTCATCTTTGACTACTGTCAAACACACAATTTTAATGCTAAGAAAAGCAGCAAAGGAATCTTCCTTATCTCTGAATCTATGATTAATTTGGACCTGCTTGTGTATGCATCAGACTTCTGAAGACCTAACCAGGGCCCTAGTACAAGACAGCAGATACAACACAGTAATAGGTATATGTAATACCTATAATGAATATACGCAATTTATTGAAGTTTATCAATATGCTCACATGCACATATATATACATGTACGAGTATCAGTACAAGAACTATAGCCCAAATTTATCTGCTTATCACGTCTTTTTTCAACACAAGACTATATCCTTAGAAAAGTTTCAGTTTATTGCTAATACAAATTAATACAAGCACAAAGAACAGGAGAAAACTGTGTATTCACTAGTAACTTGATAACTACCTGATTTATGAGTTGTTCAATCAATTTTTTCTTCTGATTTGTGTTGACTTCTCTCTCTGTGTCAGTACAAACAATGATGAAGTTCAAGGTTGAATCAACATTAACATTTGAGTAGAATCATTCTCTCTCCACTTTTGCTGACCTTAATTCAAGACAAAACTTAAGTTTTTAAGAAAATGTAGCT
This sequence comes from Actenoides lindsayi, assembly GCA_025331215.1. Lineage (NCBI taxonomy): Eukaryota > Metazoa > Chordata > Aves > Coraciiformes > Alcedinidae > Actenoides > Actenoides lindsayi. The sequence continues at coordinate 23,466 of WTSP01019979.1, forward strand.
AACTGTAACACTATTTGTCTCCATTATTTCAAACAGACTATCCCTCCCAATCACCAGTATCATTAGCTCTCTATTGCAGATTTTTCTAGGTGATTATGGAATCCATACAAATATAGACCAACCAGATTTTTAGTTAAATGCTGAAAGCCCAACACATTGTGCCATATTCTTATCTTGCTGAACTAGCCCTGACTTGGAAGTTTACTGAGAATACCTTGCACACTTTAACAAATTGTGTAATGGCTCCAGAATACTTGATATAAACAAAGATTTGTGCTTGGCTGTGGCAGTAATCTATTTAGGCCAGTGCCCATTTAGAATGTTTTCCCTCTACTTCTTTGTGAGTTCAGGTCTATAAAAGCAATACGGTATTTCAGCTGGTGCATTTCTAGGGGATTATTGTACTTGATGGGTGGTTAAACATCATTTGATGCATGCAATGATTGCCCAAATATGCACTGCCTATTGTGTTTTAGTGTTTAAATAGAACACTGAATCTGATGAGGATAAGTTTGTTTGAAGTAAGGTAGTATTAGCAGCAGTGTTTATATGTGAAAGTGCATAAACACTATTGTTTCTGTAGAGCCAAAAGTGAAATTCCTTCTCTACAGCTAGTTCTGCCTGAACACGTGCTTAAGTTTTGTGTCATACCCAGCTGCTCAGAGGATCACAAAATCATAATTATTAGTGACAGAGAAACCTATTAGGTAAGTCCCGTGGGGACCAGCACAGCATCACTGACACAGTAATCTCTCATAACCGTACTCATACAGCTAATGTAATTGGAACTTTCTATCTCTATATCCAGTTAATTCTGCCTGAATGCAGGCTTAAATTTTGTGTTATACCCAGATGATCAGAGAATCCCCAAATCAGAATTATTAGTAATAGAATAACCTATTATGTAAGTCTCCCAGGGAACAGCATGGCATCACTGACACAGTAATCTCTCATGACAAATGCAGTTATACAGCTAATTTTAGTAACGGGGACTTTCTTTAAACAACTCTGTTTCTTCTGAGGCCATTTGTGTCTGATGTCACTGCAAGAGAATTGTTCTGCAACACGACTTCAGCTTTGTTAGTGAGGAAAGAACATAAACACTGGTACAGTAGTGCTGTATTTGGAGCAGCATATTGGCTTAAAGAGAATGGCAAAGATATAACAAATCAGCTTTTGTTCTTGTTTTTCCAGGCAGGATGTTTGCCTCTGCTAACTAATTACATAACCGATGGCTTTGCTTAGTCTTAAATGTCATGCTCTCGGTGGTGTGAATGGTGTACACAGATATGCTTTTGCCTTCAACATACAATATTGTTTGTGTTTCTTTCTCTTTTCCTGTGGATTTTCAGGGTTGGACAAATAATTGATATAATCTTATATCTGAAACTTTTCAGAGACACGTGTAGGCTGTATCTTCATTGGAAACTAATCACAGGTAAAAGGACTGACAGTCTGCATGCAACAATTCAACATGCAGTAATAGAACCACACATAAATATGTTGGTGTCATGCCCTATGTCAATATTGGCCTGTCTTTGGCTATCAACAGCAGAACAAGAAGATTATCTCCGGATTTCTAAAACAGTAAATCATTGTATTATTCCACACATTTCTGCAGAAGACGATGGACTAGACTGCCTGCCAAATCAAGAGATTAATGAAATAAATGTTCTAGAGCAGAATGGCTCTGCTCTCAACAGCCAAAGGTATCTGAATTCCCTCTGGAACACCCCCATAACCCAGGTCAGCATAGCTGGGAATCACACAAGCAATGGGGCCTTGCTTCTTTCAGTACAATGGGAATCAACAGGTAGGTAGAGGAAGGCATGCCACCTGCCTAAACAGCTGCTTTCCTTCCCTTCTTGCTGCAAGGTGCCTGACGGGAGGCAATCAAACAAAAGGCTAAAGCTGACCCCCATGCTGTATTTTGACTGACTGAGTCTAGACCCTGAAAATCTGGTGTGACCATGTTGTGTTAAATGCTTACCATGGGGATCTGTTCTTCACTAAACAACTGACAGCAGTTAAACTTACAGGCAGCAATTATCTGATTGTGCCTCTGCCAAATGGCTGCTATTAACAGAGCTGTATCTGCTTAGTCTTTCTGGTACCGACTGTGGAGGAGATTCCTGGGTTGCAAAGAGAGGCAAGCAAACTCTTGACTGGAGATGTGACAAACCTTTGAAGATATCCACATTGATCAGGCTGTCAGGAAAAGGCCAATCTATATGGTAGCTCCTGATCTCTTACCTGATCCTTGGCCTTTTCATAACCTCTATGCATCCTGTTACCAGTTCCTGCTACTCTGACACAATACTGTACAGTTCAGAGTCACTCTGTGAGAGATCAAAACACTCATATCAGGCAAGAGCTGAACCTTGAATCTGATACAATCCTTTTTTAGATGTGAAAAAAACAGATTAATCACTTTTTTTTTTTTTTTTTTTAATTGAGGCTGAAGTATTCTGGATAGCAATAGTGTTCTGTTTAATACCAGACAGAAGAGTGCAAGCAGAGAAACTGACAGCTGGACATAGGACTGAAAAAGGTGAAGTTCCATATGAAGTTTAGGTTTCTGCTGGCAAGGTGGGGTGGGGCATAGTACAGCGAGAGAGAAGGAACATGTGTTTGGGAACATGTACTTGGAGAAGCTTATGGCAGGGTTGGTAGGAAGATCAGACATGAAGTTTTGTGATTCATGTGTCTGCACATTTTCTTTTGTTGCCAGTATTCAGTAAAAGTAATTTGAGGTCTTTGCTAGACCTCAGGGCATGGTGGCTAGGTTGACACAGATCATTTTAAGGTAAAAGGCCACAATAAAGATGGAATCATAAACATACAGGTGCATCCTCATAACACCTTCAAGAATTAAAAATGTCACTTCACTGTGCCAGGTCAGCTGTTGCCTCAGTGTCATGTACACTACATACTAGCAACTAAAACATGCTAATAGAAAAAGTAGGGGAATTTTAGCAGATAGAATGAGACAGAATGAAGCCAGAGCACCAGGTTTTATGTACATATATATCTTACAGCGCCAGAAAGCCCAATGAGACCGTAAATGTCTACAAATAATAAGGTTCTTATTTTTTTGTTGTTCTGAAAGATGACCTGGATCATAGCACTCTATAATGCTTACTAAATGGTGATTTAGCATTAATTTCAGAGTAATGAAACTTTTTCATGGCACTGATCAACTTCCATCACACACAAATGTTTTGTAGGTTTTTGTAAGGTATTCTACACCATATGTGTTAACATAATAAACACATGGCCTAAATATGGACTAAAATGCCACAAACGTGATCCATAAAGCAGAATGACAAAAAAAAAAAAAAAAAAAAAAAAAAAAAAAAAAAAAAAAAAAAAAAACAA
>WTSP01019979.1:32277-51524 GCA_025331215.1 Actenoides lindsayi
AGGGCGGGGGAGGGTGATGGGGGGGCGGCGGGGTGGTGGGGGCGGGGGGGAGGGAGGGGGAGAGGGAGAGGGAGAGATAGCTGTGGGCACCTGACTACAGTGGTATTGAATCTTCTGCATCCACCCCAGCCCCTCAGCTGCTGGACTAAAACCAGCCAGAATGAAAGGACATGACCTGGAAGGCACAGTGAGAAAAACTGTTCACATTGCTTTGACTTCTCTTTCCTCTCCATTTGACAGGCTCTGTGCAAGTGGGGAGTGCTCAGCCTACAGGTGAGGTGGGGCAGTCCAGCATGAGGCCAGGCTCTGGCACCCTCCTCCTCAGTTTGGCCTTAACTGCAAGCAAATTTCATCCCATATTATGAAAGGCTGGAGAAAAAGCCAGTGTCCTCTAATCAACACTGATATCCACCATCACTCACAGTCCAGTAAGTATATCTCCAACAGGTTATGTGTACAACAAGAATTCATTTATATAAAGAAGCCCATATTTAGGAGTTTCGTGGAGCCACCATTCCATGAAAAAGGGTGTAAATTTACATGAATACCCAAGACCAGATTTACAGAGTTTCATACCTTTGGGTGAGGTGTGTGGTTGAGGAGAAGCAGCCTACTTCAATAACAGCATCTCTAGGCAAAAAACCTGTATGGGAATGATAAGAATAAAAATTAACAAATGTAAAACCAAGCCTAAGGTTAAACTTAAAAAGTAGTTTATAGGAATCCTAAAAGGGAAGGTGAAACAGGGGGAAAATTATAGTTGTTGGCAGTTATTTTGTTCAGGAGAGAATTCACAGACAGAAGAGGACCAGAAATGGATCCTTCTACAGCTGCACAAATGCTCAACTCTGCAAATGAGGGATCTGTGCTTATACCTCAGCTGACATCTCATTTCATGAGGTAATGGAGAACTGCTTTTACAACCCAGTAATTCTAGGCAAAAACAATTGCTAACATATTTACCTTCAAATAGATGCCTGGTGACAAGTTCAAGCAATTAGCATGTACTTTGCATGGTGTGAATTGCTCCTGTCACCAAGGGCTGCAAAACTGAGCAGGAAATAGACCTTACTTGAAAATCGGATTTTTATGCGATGCGCAATAGAATTCAGGGAAGGGAGAAATCAACTCTAATGTTTAGCAGATCAAATAAACCTTACTTTTTAATGAGGGTGTATGTAGTAAAAGAGGGTGCCTATTATGTGAGCTTTTTGTGCCGGACAGCCTTATTTCCTGTTTGAATTAATGGGAAGAGATTTAAACAGATCTTAAAAGAAAATAAGTATCCAGAATGCAGTTCTCCATTATTTTCTTTCCTTTTAAAAAATGCTTTGCAGAAAATTAAAATATCAATAATATTTTTAGCCTGCCAGCTCTAACAAGACAGAGCTATATGACCAAGTGTCACAAAGAGCATTTGGAAATAGCTACCATTAAAGCAGAATATTTGTAACAGTAATATATGCTAGAAATGATGCGTGATCCAGGATAGCTTAAAAGAACCAAGATCCTAAGTTTTAAAAGCCTCAGGAACTGTGAACAAACCTCATCTGTGGTAGCTGAAGTAAAATAAATATATTTGTTCCAAATCCTTTTTGCCTAAGCTACATGTAGTCATTTAAGGACAGTATTGCAAAAACTAGTATTTGTCTTCCTTGAGACTAGCTATGTGACATTTCCTGCAAAACATTTGCAGAAAGAATCTAAAGATCCAGTATTAACTGGAAAATGTTCTGATATTAATCTAATATGTTCAGCTTTTTCACTCAGGAAAATTCTTTTAAAATGTTTAAGTAGTATTTCATAGCTGCAGATGCAATTATTTATTATTTCCAAAGAAGACTAAATGAAACACTAAAAAGAAAAAAAAAAAAAGAAAACATGCTTTTAAGCAGGGCTTACAACCTGGGAAAGATCAGCAGGCCATAGTTCAGAACAGATTAATTTATACTTAGCTAATTACCCCATAAGGTTCAGCTGAGCTGCCAGCACCAGTAACAGTCAAGACATATCACAATGGATTGTTCTGTCTGTTTGATAAACTCGTTCACTGAACATGGTGATTTCTGGCTGTGCATGTACAATAAAATCTTAGTCAGTCCATAGTGCTACTACTCATCTCATTCAGATAATTTTCTGCCTTTTTATTATGGCTTATTATTTTCAACCTACTTTTTGCATCATTTGTTCTAGTTTGAGGAGAAGTCTGACAGTCAAGATCAGTATGTTCTACTTGTTGCTCTGCTGGTTATGACTCTTATAGCTTTAGCAGCTCTGACTTCAATTTGTCCATGTGTAAAACTGGAATAGTATTTAAGTCTCTGGGGATCTTTTAAAGTGTAAAGTAGTTCTCAAAGTGAAACCTATGCGCAGTGCAAAAGGACATAAAACTACAACCTTAAAAAACCCCACTGTGTTTATTTAATTGTAATATGCCATGGCAAGCATACACTTTAATTTTGATCTGAAATATGTATAGACTAAAAGTCATCATTCAGCAAGAAGCCAGTACCTTTTTTGTCTTTTCAGTATATAAAGAGATGAAAAGAACTGAAAATTTCATAGAGTTTGAGGATCATGTAAGTTTGCTTTTTTTTTAATTACCCAATTATGCACATGAATATGAAAAATAGTGAAGTCATTAAAGCTACTATAGAGTAGATCTTTTTCAACATAACTATGAATAAATCACACTCTTGATAAACCTGCTACTTTCTGCACAATCAGCCTGTTTACACTGATATCAGCTGGTCATTACTGCTGACATTATTAAGAACCAAGTCGAGTCCTTTATCTTGAAAACTCAATAGTATGCTGAATCTGAGTTGAAATATGGAAACAGTTTGCTGTGAATTGAGATACACAATTAAATTTTTCTGGGACAATTTTTCCTAAAAATCCAGTCCTTAGATTCAGAGCAATATAAAACATTTTTAGTTTAATTCCTGGTTTTGCTAAACAATAAGTTAAAAATGAAAAACAATTTCTTTAAAGCCCGAGATAAAATACATCTTGCTACCTGCAGGATAAGAACGGGAAGTGTATTTTCTTTCTGAAAGAGTAATAAAACTAGAAAGTAAACATACTTCTCACTGTGAGCAAACAAAGAAGTACTGTTCACTGGATTACATCAAAAAGGAAGCTTTAGAGAATTGTCTTAATTGTGGCAGTTGGAGAGTCTAAGAAGAGGCATAGGAACATGACTTCCATTAACCAGTGTCACGACTAGGACTACATATACTAAAAACACACTCACATGAGAAATCATTTCAGAGAGACATGTTTGTGTACTACAGTAACCTTCATCTCTAAAGGGGGAGATAGAAAAATTTTCCATATCATTAAAAGCACTTCAGTGGTTACAAAAGAATTCTCTCCACCACTTCCTCATTTCTTAATTTCGTTTACATACATTTATTTATTTAATAAAAAGCTTTCTATTAGATAAAAGACATGGGGTTGGAAGAGATCTCAAGAGATACAATGTTAGTGTCATTAAGTTTCTGCCCTATCTTCACCCCTTGGATTTCAACAAATGCAAGTTTAATATCTCATGAGGACATGTGATATTAAATCTGACAGTGCAAAGTCTTTAAACGTACACTATTGAAAAACAGTAATACCATGTGTTTCATAGATTATGTATTTCTCCAAAACGGTCAGAAAATAATTGGGAAAATAATTCTGTATTCTACTGACTGCATTTCCTAGAATATGATATTTAAAGAAAACCAGCTAATCATCGTGAGATGATGTCTGCTCAGGCTACATCAGTTTACGCTTGGAGGAATGCCATGGAAATTAGTCAAATAACTTGGGAGTCATATGGTGTAGAAAAGAGCAGAATGTCATGCATGAAGTCCTTTTTTTTTTTTTTAGCTTTCCTTCAAGGATGCTTATTTATAGCCCCATTTTCATTCAGCAATCCTGGGTATCATTTTAGCCATCAATACCACCTAGTAAACATCTTTCCCCCAAGCAACTCAGCATTGTCTCCAAAGCTGAAAACAAGAATGTAGAGACAGAATAGCTAGGACTTTCTGTAGTCTTATTTTCAAATATTCTGAGTTTTATTCACGGGCACTTAGCAGTTAAGCAAGGAAAAAACCCCACAAAAATCCCACAAAATCAAACCCTGTCTTCCCTGCCTTTAAGTACAACAAAACCCTCAGGAACCAAAGGGGCTTTTCATACCTATGTTGAGGGTTTTTTTAAAAAAAAAAAAAAAAAAGAACAAATGTAAAGAATCAAATACATCATATAGACTATAGCAGTTCCTTCCTCATCAGGTAGATCAGTAGAAGTACTCGAAATTTCAGAATAAGGAAGATGTTGTACAATAAAATGGTGACAAGAATCATACAATGTGCTGTTACTCCCTTTTTGGTCTGGAAACATCTAGCAGTTGCCATCTGAAAACGCAAGCCTTTGAGTGTTGCGGGTATTTCTGAAACTATTGACTGACACTGTTGGACTTCCTTCCATCTTAGCAATTTTACATTTATTTTCATTACGAGTGTTTTCCCTATGTATTATTATCTTTGCTTTGTACAGAGAAAATATTACACCCAAAACCTCAGTGATAGGAGGGTTTAGATTGCCAAACTAGCAGGACCAATGCCACCTTTGAAGTATGATCTTCCTAGTTTTGTACAATCATATTCTCCCAACAAGAAAAAAGTCAGACTTGTGCACTTTCCCCTCCTTGCAAGCATTTGTATTGTTGTGTCACTCTCTCCAAATGCAGTTGTTTATAGTTTACACAGGCACATGACCTGTGTGATTCAGTGTGATGCTTTTTAAGCTTCCTCAATGACAAAATATACATGAGAAAGAGTCTGGATTTTTAAAGTAGTCATCATACAAATTTACTTTCCTTGGAATATTGCTTATTCTGTAAATTTGAATTGCTCTGTAGCTATTCTAATAATAAGGGCATATGTATACACCCTATTTTTCTGCTTTGACAACATTTGTTACATAAGTGATTTGAAAGTAATGAACTGCCCAAAGCTTAACAGGTGGATTCTCATTCAGGCTTTCTTTGTGCTGTTTTTGATTCCCTACACCATCTTCAAACAGTAATTAGCCATTATTTTATATAGGTTCAAAAGCATGAGCACTTTTTCTTTTGTTTCGTATGTTGTAGCAATTGTTTATATGGGAACTAAAGAAAAAAAATCTTAACTGATTATTTGTTTATCTCATATCCTTGTTTCCATTTCCTGCTACACTCTCGAATCAGTGTTAAAATAACTCTATTAGACAATACTTGACCTGTTCAATACTTGCATAGTCAAATATTCCATCTCTCATATGTAACATAATATTTGATTATATATACAAAGTTAAGAATAATGTGGTTTTATATTTTGACTCTTTAATCTATATACATGTGAAAAAGTATGTTCTAAATTAAATTCCTTAGTGTCAGAAAACTGAAACTGTAAAACGGTGCAATTCCTTAACTGTTTATCCCACGCGGTATGGGGAATAAACATAATGAGTTAGAGATTTGCATGCAGCTGCAGGTCTGTGATCTTGTTGTGATCATGGAGACGCGGTGGGATGGCTCCCATGACTGGAGTGTTGTGATGGAGCGATTCAGACTCTTTAGGAAGGAGAGGAAGAAAAGAGGGACTTTTGCCCTTTATGTGAGTACACACCTGGATCATATGGAGCCCTGCCTAGGGATGGAAAAGGAGCTGATGAAGAGTTTATGGTGTAGGAGCTGATGAAGAGTTTATGGTATAGGATTAAAGAGAAGACAGGCAGATGTGACAGTATAGAGGGTGCCTTCTATGGGCCACGCAGCTGTAAAGAACAAGTGGATGAGAATCTCTGCAGACACATAGTAACAGCCTCACATTCACAGTCCCTGACCTTCAGGAGGACTTCAATTACCCCAGTATCTGCTGGAGGGACAATACAGCAGGACATAAGCAAACCAGGAGGTTCCTGGAGTGCATTGATGATAACTTCCTCCTCCATGTGATTGAAGACCCAAAAAGGAGAAGCGCTCTGCTAGACTTCATACTCATCAACAAGGAGGGAATTGCTGGGGATGTGAAGATCAAAGGCAGCCTTGGCTGTAGTGATTGTGAGATGGTAGAGTTCAGGACTTGGAGAGAAGGAAGTAAGCAGGACAAAAAGCAAAATCACAACCTTGGACATCAGGAGAGCAGACTTTGGCCTCTCCAGAGACCTACTTGGAAGAGTCCTGTGGGATAAGGCCCTAGAGGGAAGAAGAATCCAAGAAAGCTGGTTAATATTTGTCTTGCCCAACTCAGTGGACAACGAGGGAACAACAGGAATCTTACGAACTTCAGCAAAGAGAAGTGTGAAGTTCATCACCTGTGGATGTACCACCCCACACACCAATATGCTGGGGGCACTCACCTGGAAAGCAGCTCAGCAGAAAACGGACTGGAGTCCTGGTGGACACCATGTTGAATGTGAGCCATCAACACGCTCCTGGTGCAAAGAAGAAGGTTATCCTCAGCTGCATTAAGCAAAGTAGGTTGAGGGAAATGATCCTTCCCTTTTATCCAGCTCTGCTAAGGCCACACTGGGAGTGCTGTGTCCAGTTCTGGGCTCCCCAGTACAAGTGAGACATTGGAGAGAGTTCAACAAAGTGTCACAGAAGTAATTAAGGGACAGAAGCACCTCACATATGAGGGAAGACTGAACAAGAGGAGTCTGTGTAGTCTGGAGAATAGAATGCTTGGGGGATTCTTATTAATGTGTATAAATACCTGAAGGGAGATAGATATAGATATAGATTCAAAAAAGATATAGACAGGTTCATTCCAGTTGTGCCCAGTCACAGGACCAGGGGCAATGAGCACCAAGTGAAACATGAGAGATTCCATAGGAACACTGGGAAATGCTTTTTTACTGGGTGTGTGACTGAGGACTGGAATAGGTTGCCCAGGGAGCCTGTGGAGTCTCCATCCTTAGAGATATTCAATAATCATATAGACACAGTCCTGGTCAAGGGGCACTAGATGGCCTTGCTGGAGCAGAGAGGTTGGAAAATGAATCCTTCAGAAGTCCCTTCCAATGTCACCAATTCTGCAGTTCTGTGATACTTAACCAATACTACTCCTTAACTGGTTTTAACAAGCAGTTAAAAAATTCTCTGTATTACAGACTGTATCCTGACTGCTCCCTGATGGCAGAAGACTGACCATCAGAATTAGTATTTTGGTTTTGGGCCATAATGTAAAGAGAGGAGCAGTAACAAAGAGACTCCCCTAGTTGTACCCACCTATGCTACACCTTGGTTTGGTTCACAAGTACTTCTGGTATGCACAAACCCCAGATTATTTTAAGAGGGACCTAAACTGTACACTGTGCTCCAGATGCACCCTTTCCTCTGACTGGGACATACAGATTCAAAGCAACAACTCTGGGACTTTGTGCAGGTTTGGTTTGTATGCGCAACAGGAATGTTAAGTTCAGAGAAGCAGGGTAAATTTAGTTTATAGTAAAACCTCCAAACTCCATCACACGTGAGGGGTCTCCACAAAAACATTTTTGAGTAGCTGCTTGACTCCTATTACACTAAATTTCTTGCAACCTTAGACATACCAGAAATATCAATTATTATGGCTAGTCTCTCTAGTGTTATGGTAATATCACTCTTTAAAAACACATCAGAGTTGTAACTGGGATTAAAAGTCACTAGTTTGGCTCAAATTATGGTGAGACTCTTTTGTGACATTTCAGAACACATTGTGCAAAGTTCTTGCCTTTCTGTTGCTGGAGGCTAGTGTTGGCTCTTTTGATATTTTCTTAAGACCAGAATAGCATTGTTTCATGGCATTACAAGACAATAATAGCATTTAGTTAGCCTCTGGAATCATCATCCATTCTGTTGATATTATCTTTTGACTATATAATTGATTTAAAATCAAACAACAGTGCACTTTATAACATTAATGTTTTGTTATTAAAGTTCTCAGCTGATCTTGTATGTGACCTTGTATGTGCAAGCAGTTACTTGATAGCTGGTCTAGAGAGAGCTCTCTCAAGATGAGGCTTCCATCAAATTCTCAGGGGCAATGTCTTCACTGATGCATCATTTCAGCTGATCTGCCTCTGAGCTTGGACATATATCATCTGCCACAGTGCAAATCTGTACGAAAGTCACTGTAGCCTCAATGGTATTGTCATCACCCTATAAGGACAAAAAGTCGCTGCACTGTAACATGTCACAGGTTCATTTAGCTCAGTGTCCAATGTTCAGTAGTCACATCTGGAGATGTCTGAGAACAGTATAATAGCATATTGTAGCAACACTTTGTCAGTGTTTCCCAAGAGCTGGATCAGATGTCATTTTTTCGGATGTACCATAAAATGTGGTGTATTTTCATTTAGTCGTCCTTGAGAGATGTTTCTTGTCAACTTGTCTAATCTCTTTTAGACTCATTTTTTGGGGAGGAGGTTCACAGCATTCTGTGGCAGTGCATTCCCCCGCATAACAGTGTGCCTTGAAAAAAAAAGACAACCCACTTTTTTTTGACTAAGTATTTCATAATGGCTTTTAATGCACATTCACTCTCGTATTAGGAAAGACAATACATAACTATCCTCTATTTGATTTTTCTTTTTAGGGGTTTTGGTTTTTTTGTTTTGTTTTTTTTTTCTTTATAGTCCTTAATTATATCCCTCCTCAGTAATTTGTTTTCCAAGATTAGATATCTACACAGGAAACCTATTCTACATCATTGGTCATTCTTTTGCCCATTTCTCAATAATCTTTGTTTCTACTATATCCTTTTGAGATTGGTAACATCTTAAAATAGTAAGAAATGCACACAGTATTCAAACTCTAGGTATAATAATACTGCATTATATGTGGTAAAACTGAGATTTTCTGTTCTGTTCCATGCTTTGTTTTTCTGTTATCAAGAACAGACATAATGTTTTCACAGAATTAGATAAACTATCATAAATTTAAAATCCCAATCCTGATTGTTATTGCTCAACTTGCAGTCACTCACTGTACATGTAACATGTAAATTTAGGATTACTTTTTTCCTGTGCCTCACTTTGCTTTAATCTACACTACTTTTGTTTGTTTTTTTTCCCAGGCACTCTTTCCCTTTTCTACTTCCTTGTAGCTTATTTTTACTGTCATGAATAACCATAGTTTAAAGAGAAAACTTCAGTCGTATCAGAATCACTTTTTTCCTCTGATAATTTATTAACATGCTTAACAGTCTGTCCTGTGTCATTGAGACGTATTCCTTTTCGTCATAGGAGTATGAATAATCTGTAACTTTTTACAGCTTTATAGTGGGGTGTTTGTCTGTTGTTACGAACTCTCAGTAGGGGAAGGTGCTAGAGGTGTCTCACAGCACTGCACAGTTTACACAGCAACGACATTGCAAATTGGGTGGTTACCAAATCTAGCGAAAGTCGCACCTGTTCCCAAACTGACATTTCTTCTTGGTTTAAATACTCCTTGTAATGCCTCTGAATTGTAAAGGGAGATTTACAAGAGCTGAGGCCTTATCTAGCCACTGTAATCTGTCATACTATCAGTATAATGACTCTGGGAATCAGCTCTGACTGTAAAAGGCTGGCATACATCAAACAGTTTTAAGCATTAAAGTATTTGGTACAAAACACACTTTGAAGTCTAATAATGACCATAAACACTTATTGCTTTTCTTACTGTATATGTGTTCAAAGATCATATATTCTGTATACAGTGCAATGGTACTGTAGGAAAGAACTGGAAATATTTTCCCCCATATTTTTATCTCATCTATATCTGGTGAAGTTTTCCTTCCTTAATAGGCTATAATGATTTATTTCTGACTGCCATAGCCTTTAAAAGTAGAAACCTACATTGTCACATAGAACCCTTAGTGATCCTGGAAATTAAAAGCATAACAGGAGACTACAGTAGATGGGGAAACCAGAAGAATCAGGGAAGAAGAAGTCATTTTACAATAAGTATTTAAATACATTAAAATACTTTAAAACTTTTAAGTAGTCCAAATAAATTGTAATCACATAAATAATGACTGCTTAGACCATTTAATAATAATTTTTAAAGTTTTCCTTCAAATTTGCATTGGACTAACACTGAGAATAATGATTTCAAATCAACACTAAAACTGCTAAAAGCTGCTTTCTCTCATACACCCTGATGTAGCCTCTTACAAATTAGGAGTCTTTAAAGGCCATGTATATGGTGGAATTACATTTTCAACTTCAACGAAGTATTCAAATAATTTTTACCATTTACTCATCTCTGGTATCATAAATAACTGGATGATATCTGAAACGTATGAGCAGAAGAAAAATCCAAGCTTTGTAGGCTTCTTGTAAGCCTAAAGAGCATAAAATGAAATGCCTATTCATAGTATTATACACTCGTTTATCATTACAAAGAGGAGACTTAGTTCAGGGATCAGATTTACAAGGTGGGAAGACAGGATGCTTACAGACCAGTAAGAAGTGTATATAAACTAGACTACGAGGTTAGAAGTCACTTTGGTTTCAGCAACATACTGATTTGCCTGGTCATGTTATAACCTTTATGAGGTATATCTTTACTTACTGTCACCTATATTTGGCAGTACCCAGGTAGAAAACTAGAAATACTTAAAACTTAACTTTTTTTCCTTCAAAAAGATGGAAGAATTTTTCCTCAAAAAAAGGTGGGAGAATTTTCAAACTGAATTCCACAGAATCAAAGCTGACTGAGTCCTGAAATATATTGAAGAGCATACCTTTGGAGCTCGTTCGGATCTTGCTAGTAAAAGATAGAAACAAATCCACTAAAATCAAATGGTACCTTCAGATATATAGCATTTCAAATTACATTATCTGTTTTGGTGTTAAACATTAGATTTTAGTTTCTTCATTTAAGGCACACAAATATGAAAATCTAGTTCTTATTTGCCCATGTGAAGACCTTACATCTTAACCTCTGTATTTTGATAATAATTTTGGGATTGTATTTTTTTTTGCTTTAGAGTATAGAATTATGCTTATCTGTAGTTATCATAAATGTAATAAAAGTCCAGCTATTAATTTTCTTTTTTTTTTTTTTAATATACAAGAAGTTAGAATTAGAACATTGAATTCTTTTATATCTTTGTAATCTACAGTTACAATTATTTTTATTTGCTAAAAGTTAATATAAAGACTGAGGGCAGATTGACTGTATGACTCAATGTCAGAGCAAAGTAATGAATTTTTCTTTCTGTTATGTTCCATATTATGAAGTTTCTCTTTATGTACACTTGTACACACACACTCAACTATTCTCTAATTTGATTTCATTAATGAAATCATCAAACATTGTACAAATTTTAAACCAAACTCACTGGATGATAAGACCAAGCCATCAAATACATTAGTACAATACGATGGTAGGACATATTTTTAAATTTCTATCATATAGAAACTCCCAAATGAAAAGCATCAAAGTCGGGATGACAGGACTTTTTAATACAAACTGTAAAGGTCATCTCATCCTCCTGTAAGGCACGTAGCCCCCTCCTTTCTTTTCCGTGGGGTTCATCCAGAAGATAAAAGAAAGTATGCCATTCTGAGATACAAAGGTAAGATTTTTTTTTCACAGAATTTCTCACTTCAGAGAGAGAAAGATGTTCTGACTGAGAAGAATGACATTTTGATATGCTCATGTCTGCATGGTCTTTTGCCACATCTAAAATTCCTTTGAGGTCTTGAAGGCAAATTCCTTTTCTGTCGTACAAGGAAATGAACTTCACATTTTTCTCTGAATGTTCAGTAAGGTGGACTGTAATAGGATTCCCAGAGTTGTGCAGGTCTGGAGCACAGATTACTGGGTTTACATCAAAATAGTGTCAAAAGTGGATTCCGCAAAATCCCCCCCAAACAGTTGTCTGTGTGGTTATTGCTCTCATGCTACACTGCAATGTTTTTTTTTTTGGCTTAGCTATCATTTTGTACCACATAACATTATAGAATAAGCAGGTCAGGCATATTACCCACTAAAGAGAAGAAGAGGAAAATAAAGAATTTGATCTAGTTTTTGCCAGAAGCACTGTAGAAGCTCATGTAGAGACAGAATAATGTCAAACTGAAACAGAGTATCTTTGTTTCAACAAACTTCCAGATTAGCAAATATGACTTTTATCAGTGTCAAAAAGCCCCAAACTCCCCTACTGCTGCTGTTCCATCATTTGTACCCTGTGAGGCGGAATGCTTAGTCTTCCAGAACTGACTTTCAGAGAAAGAAATCTTTTTTGCACCTAGAAGTCTTTCTCAATTTTCTATATGACCTCTAGAGACCTGGATACTGTTTCAATGCTCTATAAATATCAATCTGTTTTGCTTGCATTAAATTTATTAACAGTGTATGTGAAAATTTATATGCTAATAAGATTCAGATCTCAGGTTCTTAGCAACCTGCTGTTCTTAACCCCACTTCTATGAAGGCTGAGTTTCTCTGCTGTGCTTCTTTGTATTTCTTGTGGATTGGTGGGAAGGGAGGGAAGTTTTAGCCACTAATTCAAGTAACAATATGTGAAATTGTTGCCATTCTTTTTAGTTGCAAAAATGAAAAAGTCCTCACAAATACATTCTTCTGTTTCCTTTAGCACAATTGTGTACAATAGATTTTTAGATTTGTTTTCATACTGTAATACTGTAATGCTTTGCATAAAAGTGTTTATGCCATGTTTTTGCTCTTTTTTGAAGGGTGTGGCTAGTGCAAGTACCCCACTGCTGATCTTGTATATACAGTGGACAAGGTTTTTAATCCAAAATACTGGAAGCCCTGATGGACAGAATTTCCCATCTCACAGATAAGCAAAGGAGAAGACTTCAGTACATCAGGAAATAGCTTGAAATTTTGAACATTAATCTATAAATTGGATTCAGTAGCAGCCAAAGGAAGCCTGCCCAGCAGGAAGTAAAAATTGTGCAGTGGACTACTTGAGAAAAAAGAGAATGTTTCTTTTAGAACAGAGGGCCATTGAAACTATGCCAATTAGAAGGCTGCTTTTTGCATTGTGTGCCTTAGTAATAGTATGCGTTTGGAGGGTACTGAATACAAGATTGTATGTAAAGGATATGAATATAAGCTTTTCTCATATAAAAAAAATAATTTAGGTTGGACCAGACACCCTGAAAAAAACTTCTCATCCACAGATACAGACTGTAAATTTTGCTTCTCTAGGTAAGCAGTAGTAAGTGATTTTGTTTCTGCATTTCTGTAGTACCATGGACTTAATCAAGGTTGAAGACTATTACTTCACAGTTCTGATGGTAGTAAGAAGATTAAAGAGCACTGTGGATATACAAACTGGGTTTTCAAACTACTTTAGTTGTCAGCCTGCTCAGGAACACTTAGAAAGTGGCAGTCAGAGCTGCTGCTTAACTTTCAAAAGCCACACTTGAGGGAGGGAAAATTTGATACCCACCTCATGCTTTTGTTACTTCAATTTAAGCACGTTTAGAACAAAAGGAAAGCAAGGGAACTATTTCCAAAACACAAATCAGATAAAGTAGGGAATTAATGCATCCTGCAATTGAGTTTATATGTGTGAGATTATCCTTCCATCCAACCATTTCCTGACATGCATTAAACATATACAGTTAAGAGAAGCAAGAAAAATACTAATATATACCTTGGCAAAAGATCCAGACACTTATCTTCTCAACTGAAAAGCTCTTCAACCTTTTTCTTTGTTCCAATTACTTTGGCCTACAGTGCAGCTCTGTAGTTTTCTTACCATCTATTTGTTTTTTCATTAGGTTATATTGGGAAAGACCTAGGAATTAATTTTCTCTTAAATAATCTTTGCAAAGGGCTTTCACTCAGAACTAAAGTGAGCTGTACATTTGCTATTGTTTGATGAGGCTTGTACGGTGGTCTCCTCTGCAATTAGTAAACCTGTTTTTATTTCTGGTCCTTTTCTCATTTCTCGAAATAAGGTTGTTTTTGTTTGTTTGTTTGTTTTCTTTTTTTTTCTTTTTTTTTTTTTTTTAATTATTTGAGTCTTCTGATTTTGTTAGTAGGGTTCTAATATCACTGTCGTACCAGAACAACAGCTATGCAGAAGTGCTCAGGAGATGATTCAATTAAACATGTGGAGTGTTACATATAATTATTACTTTTCTATTGCCACTGGTTGTTAAGCAAGTATATGAGAAAAAATGACATATACAGCACACTAGGCCACTTTCTGTCTGGACTGACACTATATGCAAATACTTTCAAAATATATCAGTGGTCTCTTGACTCCAAAATATACATCATCCTAGGGGAAGGGAAGCCTATGTAATTGATCAGCACGTTTCTAACAAATTTTCTTATGATTACATAATTTACATAAATTACTAAAACCTGCTAGGATTTTTTTTTGAGATAAAGCATTGTCACTTTTACCTTGATATAACTAGGGAATTTCAACATTCTATCCAACACAATATCTGCATCAGAAGTTGAACTAGCCTACCTATGTTGTGTCAAAAACTACACCCTTACCTTCACCTCTGTTTTACAGAACATACCTCATGCAGTAGTCCTCCTGACATAAGTACCTCTTTGGGAGGAAAAGTTTCAGTAAGAAACTGTAGTAAGAAAAAAAAGTAGAGAATATAATTTAGTGCTAAGTTTTCTGATTTCATGTTTTGGATGTGTGTTTCCCATGTGTCTCAAAACCCCCCTTTTATGCTAGAGTTTGCTTAAGAAATTCTGTTTGCTTTCAGATGTGGAACTGTACCTCGTGACCTGTTAAATATAAAGAGCTATAAAGCTGTAAGAGGGAAATTCCACAGAGCCTGGTTTAACTGTCAGGGTGTTGCCAAGCTATTTCTGTGTTGCTTGAAGGTAGAGGAATGCTATTGTAAAACACTCATATTGCACATATATCTAGCACTGCTTATATTAGATGTAAAACAACAACTTTATTAGAGTTTGGAGGGACACTGTAGCACACAGCATTCCCCAGCCCTCAGCCCTTCATCATTTAACCCAGAGAGTGTTGCAAATGCAACTTAATCGCTGCGATATAGAATCATAGAACCATAGAATTATAGAATCATAGAATATGCACCTGTCTACTAGTGGGTGCTTGAGGCAATGGACTGTGAATATTTGAATGCTTCAGAGTTGCTCAAGGCAGCTACTAAGAACATTTTGCATAGCTGTAAGTTACACAAAAGCCAATCCTGAGTTACCAGATGATGTAGTTTACTCTAATGCATGTATATCACTATGATGTCTGCAGCATATGGTATAGCTGTCCATGCTTTTGTAAGATGATTCTTTTACGATTCTTTTGCAAAGACTGGTCAGAGTTTTTGCTTTATTGAAGACAGGAAAACTGTGGGAAGGTTCTGAGAATCTGTTGATCTGAAATGATGTATCCTGCATCTTTATTGTACATTTGGTTGAGTTAAAGTGGAGTCTTACCACTCACTGTATTATACAGCCAGTGAGACCAGTTAGCCCAGGGTACAATGCTACTTTACCTGCAGGTGAGGTTTTTATTTGACAGTGGACAGACAAAAGGGCAGAATCTCTGACAGTATCAATAGAATAAAATAATTGTTGCCATAGCCTCTCATTGAACCACAGATTACAATGACTATCTTTCATTAACCTGAACCACAGCTGAGCAAACAGTGAGTGAAATGAATAGTAGGAAATCTTTATCAAGCGACAGCTTTAATCACTGTTTGGTTCCGCTAGTGCAAGGAAGGAAGATAGTGAAAGAGGACAGTTGGCCACCTATAGCTGCCACAGATTTTGAAATAAAATTAATCTCCCTGCAGATATAGTGATGCCTGCACTATTAAACCCACTTCTCCTGACCTGTATAAAGGATACATGTTCCTTTATGTAAATGTGGGAGTTTCACCTAAGGCAGAGGCAAACCCCACTTTACAATGAAAAGCTAAAACTAAGTGGCATGTGATGGGGAGGAGACAGCAGAACAAAATGGCGAAATACTTG
The DNA here is from genome assembly GCA_025331215.1 of Actenoides lindsayi. Lineage (NCBI taxonomy): Eukaryota > Metazoa > Chordata > Aves > Coraciiformes > Alcedinidae > Actenoides > Actenoides lindsayi. The sequence continues at coordinate 48,254 of WTSP01019979.1, forward strand.
TGACGTTTACAGGTTCTCTACTTTTGAACAGCCCAGTTGATCCTTTTTTTCATAGCCAAAACCAAAAAAATCAAGCAATCAAGCCAACCACAGTTACTTACTAACTGTTAAGGGCAGCTAAAAATATTTTTATGTGTACCAGTAAACATAAGGGGATTATGATTTTTCAAAGTTAATTTTGTGGGTGGAGGTGATTATTCTAAACTGTAGGGAAAAAAAAGTCAGAGTTAACATCTCGTTTAAATGAGTTAATATGCATAGTAAGTGTGCAGCAACTGCTTCCTGGTGGTAGCAAGGATGCTTTGCTGGATGTTCCTTCATCTCAGTAAAGTTCTTACAGTGCTGCTACAATATGCAGCCTTCACTCTTTCTCCCTAATTCTGACTCCAGCATTGCTTTTTCTGTGAAAGTTCTCCTTGGCAGATACTCAGTAGCATTGACAAAATCTCTGGAGCAAATTAACAGCAACAAAATCATAGGAGCCAGCCCGAATGGATCTAGAGGTGTAACAGAACATGTTAAAAAAAACTGTGAAATTTTAGGAATTGTCTTTGAAGTCATTAAGATTCTTCTGGTGATTTCACTCAGAAATTATTTGCCACCAATTTGCCAGCATTTGCCAGCAAATATTATTTTTAAAGTTGCCCGATTATTGAATCATGGACAGTAGGACTCTTTTATTCCCCTTACTTTTTCTTCATGGCTTAACCCATAGTCCTAGTCCTTTAAGTTCTCTTAGATAACTCTTATATACTGGATTTTTTTCTATTGTCCTTTTCCAACATAGAAGACCATCACTTTGGTGTTTATTTACTTTAAAGTTCTTGTTTTCTATTCCCTCCCAAAAAAAACAAGGATTCAATAGACTTTGAACATTATTTTTTATCACATTTAAAAGTGTGTGGGAGATTGAGCAGGGATTTTTAATAGTATTATACTAAATACTACTTGGATTGAAACCTTCTATTGCAAGCAAAAGTATGGATACTCAACTTTAAAATAACTTCTGGTGTGTAGAAAACATTGCCATCACTTTTCCAATTGTTGACTAAAGTGCAAAGTTAGCATTTTTGCTGTTTGAGACAATCATAACTTTTCCCTTTTTGTCAACATGACAAATAAACACCTTTTTTACTCCAGCAAAGTGCTTTTGTATTCAATATCATCTGAAGAATGCAAGTTCCATCAATGTAATGTATTTACATTCTTAAAGTGCTACACATGCTAAAGTGCTTTACTGGATTGTGCTGTGATAATTACTTTTGATCTTTATTAACTTAAAGGGAGAAGGAAAGCTTCTATTCCCTATTCATTGGGAAAGTATCTAATGAACTACCAGCACTCCCACTTTCGAAGCTCTTTCTGTTTGTTGCTATTCCTCTGTTAGAAACAAGGAGTTCATTAGTTTCAAAAAAAGCAAGAATAAATCAGATCAAAGCCCTTCTTGTCTGGTGACATTGGACTTGAATTCTGCCACTGACATGAATTATGGCATGTCCTCATCTGCAGCAGTGTTTACTATATGCAAAAGATTGCATTCAATCTCTCAGGAACAGTTACTGTTACAGGAATTTGGAATAAAACTGTGAAGGAAACTGATACAATGGTAGTTTCTATATCATTCCGCTCAGTTCACTATAACACAGCCTGGTTGAAGACAGACTTAAATGCCAAGACAGTAGTGACTTTATGGAAGGTTTGGGGAAGTTTTTTTATACTTATATGCTGAAGGAGTATATGAAATAAGATTAACAATGCTTTGTTTTCCTACTAACTCAAGACCCTTATGTTTGCTTTTTTTTTTTGACACAGTAGAAGGTTGCAAACCTTCTCCTACTATTTATCATACCTTGTAATAAGACCCATCAGATAAAAAAAAAAACCCAAATGACATGACAGGTTTTAATTAGCCATATTAATAGTAAGGTCTGTCACAGGCGGGCTACCTTGATGTGACTTCAGCACAGTAATTTAGTTTGTATTTATCATACTGATGAGGGACTACATTTAAATTCTTTCAGCCCTAACAAATTTTTAAAATGTCATGTAGATGGGAAAGAGTTACAAAGACAGTTGATATATAACCCTTCTGCTCCTAAAAATTTAATCACTGTAAAAGAATTAGGTGAGGCTAGAAGAACTTGTTTGCCTGCAAAGTATCATCAACACTGCCTGACTTGTTACTCTCCATACTGGACTCAGACACGCAGAGTTAGATCAAATCTCTCATTAGAACAGGAATGTACAGAGTTATGCAACAACCTTTGTCAGTGACCTAACCCTTTCAGGTTAGTTTCTAACTTCAGCTGAAAATGCTCTAGATATTTTGAACCTATACATTAATTTAGTTGTGCCATTTTATACTCATTGAGGGTCTTCATGTCCTTTACCCTTTGGCTAAGTAATATGGTGTCCTAACAACGGCCTGTGACTATGGGACAATTAGAATGAAAAATGGAAACAAAACAAAAAAACCCACTGACTTCGAAGCTGGTTACATGAACACAAGAGATAAATTTATAGTAATTTCTTTTCCTTCTTACTGTTACAAAAAATATGTGAAGAGTGTGAAGTGTAAAAATAATTGCAGATTAAAACATATTTAAATTGCTTCTGGGTTTTCCCCCTGACTCTTATCATTCAGTGAATTATTTGGTAACATTTTTTTGAGCAAAGCAGTTCAATGGTTCTTTATTGTCTAAGCAAAACAGATTCAGCCCATGAGTCCCAAACAGATTGTAGATACCTCATGCAGACTTGTCTTTCTAGCTTAACTGTTTGGAGCTTTTGACATAACAGGCCCTGTAGCAGGGTTTCATTTACCTTGTGCTATATTCATATCCCTCAAGTATTACAAAGAATGCTACACAAGCAACTATGAGGCTACTGATGAAGGGCTATGTATTTCTCAGAAAGAAATACTACCTGCTCACCATCATGAAAGTGAAACTTGCTCATGTTGCCTCAGTTATGACCTGGAACAACTGACTTACATATTGGATGCTTTAAAATAACATACAAAAGATTTTGCTCAGGTGAGAAAAGAGTATTCTTTACTATCTGTAGGCTCTAACTCTATTTAAACTATAGAAGGAAAGAGGAGTTAAGTTGCATTCCCACCAAGCATTATTTATTTCAATAACTTCTGTTTATAGTTTAATCAGGTATTTGCTTTATTGCTCCATAATGACTATTTACAGAATCATGGAATGGTAAGGGTTGGAAGGGACCTCTGGAGATCATCAACTCCAACTCCCCTGGCAGGGCAGGG
>WTSP01019980.1:39847-51626 GCA_025331215.1 Actenoides lindsayi
TCAGCATCCGAGCTCAGCATCCTCCCTCTCGAGCTCAGCATCCGAGCTCAGCATCCTCCCTCCCGAGCTCAGCATCCGAGCTCAGCATCCTCCCTCCCGAGCTCAGCATCCGAGCTCAGCATCCAGGTTCAGCATCCCCCCTCCCGAGCTCAGCATCCGAGCTCAGCATCCTCCCTCTCGAGCTCAGCATCCGAGCTCAGCATCCGAGCTCAGCATCCTCCCTCCTGAGCTCAGCATCCAGGTTCAGCATCCTTCCTTTCGAGCTCAGCATCTTCCTTCCCGAGCTCAGCATCCAGGTTCAGCATCCTTCCTCTCGAGCTCAGCATCCTCCCTCCGGGCTCAGCAACAGTGCCCACTCCCGGTGCAGTTTCACGGGCCCCCCCCAAAAATTTCACAGTCACCCAGGGACGGGTCAGAACTTTGGTCGGGTTTAAGATTGGGCGGGAGGAGGGGGAACGGAGCCTGGGCGAAGCAGGATCCGAGCGACAGAAGCTCCAGCGCCGTGGAGCGCTGCTGAGGAGAGCGGAGCGAAGAGGCGGCTCGTACCGCGGGGCTGCTCGGGGGGCTGCTGCAGAGCTCGGGGAGAAGCTGGGGGGGGGGGGGTGCCCATTATGAAAAACTCCTTTAGTAGGGTTTTAGCAGGTGGGGGGGGCTGAATCAGGCTTTGTGCAGGGCTCGCTTGCTCCTTAGAAGAACCTTGGTCGGGTAGCTGGAGGAGGAACAGCCCTGCTAGGGGAGCTGGGTCCAGTCTCCCCATCCTCTATGCAGGGCTCTGCACACGCAGGTTTCTGCAGTCTTCACCCCAAAAGCCCACTCAGCTCATGGCACTGCCTTTGCACTAGCCAAGCTACGCTGGATCTTTGTTTGTGGCCTCTGGCCCTGCATGTTTACTCTATAAATAATCTGAACTGAGCTGAATAACTCACTAGAGACACTGTGTAAAATCCCTTTTCAGTTCAAGATACCATCACTGTGTTTAAAAAAAAAAAAAATCCCTCATAAATCACAGTCCATGAAATGTTATTAATCTCCTGATTAAATATTGTTTGGATCAACAACATTATCAAACACCAAAGTATTTCTCAAGTGAATTAAGTGAAAAACCACTGCTAACACTTCTGTGTGTGAGCTGCTGTGAGGATAATTAGCAGGACAGATATTTTTAACCTCAGGCAGGTTAGAAATTCATAGAATAGCTTCAGTTGGAAGAGACCTTCAAGATCATCAAGTCCAACCTTATCCCCAGTCCTATCAAAGCCACTAAACCATGTCCCTCAGCACAACATCTACCCACCTCTTAAACACCTCCAGGGATGGTGACTCCACCCTCGAAGAGAGGGTCCCTGGACAGCGGATGTAAAACCTATCCTGCGATGCGATGTTCTTCCCCGTGGCAGTAGGTAGGGTCCCTGCACAGCCTGGTGCCCAGGACCCAGGGCTGCTTGTTGCTGGGACCAGTGCAGGACCCATTTCTGGTTACCCCTTCCATGCCCACAGAGAGGCTCTGGGAAGCTCCTGCAGCGTGAGGGGCTCCTTGGGCTCTGACATCAGATCCGGGCAGGCTGGAGGTCCTGGAACATGCATGTCCTGGTGTTGCAGACAAGCAGGTGCCATCAGGGCTTTGTGTTCCTCTTACTTTGGATAGAAAAGTGATTTTTTTGTTGTCTGGTTCAAGCAGTTCCAAAGCTGATGTGTGGAGGTGGGTGAGCAATAGGAGGCTGGGAGAAAAAGATAATATCAGGGGACCAAGCCAGGGGAGATTGTTATCTAGGTTATTTATTTCACTAGGCTTTGGTTTAGACTATTAATGATCCTTCTGGACTCAAATTTACAGGAACAAACCAGAAATGATTTGTTCAGCACAGTGTTTAGAGCCAAATGCTTTCTCCTGGTTACTCCACCCATCCATCCAGGCCGGAGCCCTCCCAGCTTTTCTCCAGACATGATTTGTGAAGGAACTCTTCCCCCAGAGTGACCCTGAGTGGTCGGGATGTAGGTGTGTGCCCAGAGAGTGAACCTGAGGCAGGGAGGACACCATCCGTTTCTCTGCAAAATTCTATCTTGGGCTGAAACTCAGCAGGATTCTTCAATTGCTTTTTGAACATCTCCTATAGCCCCTTGAGATTAAGCAATTATGCAGGAAACAAGTGTATTTTTTTGTACTTTAGAGACTCCACGGTCCTGATACTCCACAAGTAAGCGTTGTATTCAGTGAACTAGAGCAAATGTTATTCTCCAGTGTATACATCTCTGTAATTCTCCTTTAAGATAAAATACAAACTACAATATAAATGCACATATATATTTTTAAAAGCTGCCTGAAAACAGGGAGGGAATTGTTGGCATGCATGTATTCCTACGTGCCTTACTAAACTCCCTCCAAGTGCAGAGCAAATGGTTATTCTTTAAGTCAGACACTGAAAAGTGCAGGATACGGGTTTTGATGGGACGGATTTAAAGAGCCAGTGTAATTTTTACTGACACAATTAAGTCTAACCTCATCATGCAGCACACTTGTCATTCACTTGCCTTTCTTACTTTGCGGTAACTTTTAGCAGGGTTGTCTTCCTCTGGAGCTGGGCCTCTCAGTTCGTGCCATGTCCCCATCAGCTCGTGTCACTATGTCTCCCCCGTTTCCCACCAGCTCATGGCTGTAGGTGCTAAGAAAGCCCCAGATGTCACCTGTTAGCCTCCCTGAGCCCTTTCTGAGTGATGCTACTGAGATGCCTGTGCTATTCAGCACCTGCAGGCAGCTAATAAGGAATAGTGGTGGAAACTCCCATTTGAGTCATTTTGTCCAGGAATTTACAAGAGCCACTGAGAAACAGCCATTTCATAAGTGCTGAACATACATGACTGATGATCTCTGCTGTTAGGACTGGGGAACACCCCGCAGTTGGGGACCTCCACCCAAGCTGCTCTGGGCACTGCTTGCCCCCCCAGAGCCTCACTGTCCTGGTTCAGCCTCTGCCGGCAGCTGAACATTACGCAGCCACTCACCCATCACTCTCCCTCAGCTCCCCAGAATGGAGAAGGAAAATCAGGAGAAAGAAAAAAAAAAAGTGAGACCCTGGAGTTGAAGTAAGGATAGTTTAATAAAATAACACAAAGAGAGAAGAAAGGACGAGTACTAATGAAAAGTCAGAGAAAGCAAGCGACAGAAGCTGGGAAGGCTCTACCTGTTCCTGAGACGCTGTTTCCACTGCTCTGGCCACACTGAAGCTACCCTCTGAAACAAGTTGAAAACAGACCCAGAGCCCTAGCCTGGCCCTCCCCTTATATAGGAGCATGGCTCAGCATGGTATAGGCTGTCCCACTGCCTGGCTCAGGTGTTTATCCCAGGTGTGTTCCCTCCCAGCTGCCTGGGCCAGCACCTGATGCTGATAATGAACCCCAACCCCGGACACTCATCAACAGGGAGAGACTGTGGGAACATTTCCTTTGGTCATCTGTTGAATTCCTTCATGAGACCCAGCCTTGCTGGAGCACCTCTCTTCTGGGCAGTCATCACTGTGCCCAGGAACCTGTGTGGGCATCACCTGGTGTGCACAGATTGCTGCTCGAGGGGAAGAGCAAACCGACGGCCCTGGAAAGATGAACCATTTCAAAGAGCAAGTCTTTCATGACTAAATCAACCATTTGATCCTCCATGAAGAATAAAGGCTTATTTTCTGGTTGTTGGCTGCTTTGCCATGAGGGAAAAACAAACAAACAAAAAATGAGCTCATTATGTTCTGATGTGCTCTCAGTGATAAACCGTAGATGGCTTTCAAAGGGGAATAAAGCACACGCAGTGATGCATCACTTATTCCAGTGAGGTCTCTTCTCTCTTAATTTTCTGGTTTGGGGCTTTTTGTGCTGGGTCCCAAAGTATTGCCTATAATCATTATTGCCTGAGAAGTGCAACAAAGGGAGAGAACATGAGACTCTGAGAATAGGGGGAAAAGAGAAGAAGAGAAATTACCTTATGTCCTTTGTAGGCCGTGCAGTCTTTGTCCATTCACAGGCACAGAAAAATGTTAGCGTGTCATTTTTCTTCCATTATAGTCAGATTTAGAAAGGCAGTAAGTCAGGTCTGAGCAAAGGACACGGTTCCCTAAGTGGCATATGATGAAAAAAGGTTGAACATGAGTGATACTTAAAGAAGGATTTTCCGGACTCATAACATATCTCTTATTAAGTAGCGTATATAAATGTAAATAGAGTGTCATTAATTAATACCAAACATATAACGCACAAAAAGATATCAGAAAGTCAAAATCAGCTTTCCCCGTTTTATGGTTGCACTCGTGTTCTCAGCGGCAACTACCAGATGTTACATCTAAGCCTTATTAAAAAATAAATTGGATGTTAACACAGGCTTCAGTTGGAACAGAACCTCACCCTCTGCATACAACGCAATTAGTTTGTGGATCCTTTTTCTCCTGAATACATGTAATTATTTTTGAGTATGTTTTTATTTTTATTTTCCAAACTCTGTCATGGCTCTCAGTTCCATGTTTAATTATGCATTATGTGGAGGAAAAGTTATACTCATTAAACTCTGTTTTTATTTTAAACCTACCATTAGACTATTTGTTCAGTGACCCCTAGTTCTTATGACGGGAGAAACAGTGAACAATTGTTCCCCGGTTGTTATCTTTTCATGCCATTCATCTTGGCCTTCTTGCATCAGAAGGCTGTGTGAGATTTGAATATATGGGTATAATTTATCTGGTTACTGGAGATACCCACCCACAGCAGTGTCACCAGCGACAAGCACTGAGAGATCAAACATGATCATGCAAATACACAACAACAGAGGAATTTTCTCTATTATGTGCACCTGGATACTTTTATTTTAATTTAAAATTTACCGTAAAGAGAGTGTGAGTCGGGGTTTGCCCTGGGCATCCTTGGTGTGCTCTTCGTGTAACGCATGCACGCACACACCCCGTGTGAGTGACACGAGGCAAAACCCCAGCGGCCACGACATGTGCCTAAAGTGTGAGCCGCACATTCCGCTGGGGCTTTTATCCTCCCCATCCCACAGCAGCTTTCAGATGGACTTTCTATGACTTTCACCAACTGTTGGAAGAACCAGTTCAGTGGTTTTATCTCTCTGAAAATGTCACATGTAACTCCTCGGTGTGTGCTCATGGTCACAGCCACGCATCGCCGATGACTTCAGGGGCTCTGACTAGCAGGATCTCAGCTGTGGGACCCTTGGTGAGAGGAACATCCTCTCGTGGTGTAGACCCAACACGATGACGTCCAAGGGAGAGAGTGGGGCCGCACACAGGGAGGAGACTGTGCTCTGCAACCCTTCTGAAACCGAAGTATTGGGCACTTGGGGAGTACCCATTTCTCTGCCAGGGGCACCAGGTGTACATAAAGACATGTGGAGCAGTGACCACAGCAATGCCAAAGTGTCCTGTTCCCAAAAATTATACCCCAGTTTCCTTGTGTTTTCCCTTCTCAAGGGACAGGCATGTTCACACTTACCCTATTTCTTCTATTTCTTGTTCCTGCAGTGCTGGCCAGAAGAAATGTTTTTTTCATGTTGTCATCTCAGAATCCTAGAATCCCAGGCTGGAGGGGACTTCGAGGACCAACTGGTCCAACCTCTCTTGGCAAAAGCCCGGTCTAGACACACTGGCCCAGCACTGTATCTTCAAAGTGTCCAGTGCTGGGACTCCACCACTTCCCGGGGGAGATTGTTTCAATGGCTTGATTGTCCTTGTGAAAAATTTTCCTTTCATGTGCAGTGTGACTCTCCCCAGCAGTAACTTGTTCCCTTCACCTCTTGTCTTTTCCATGGGACTACTTGTCAAAATAGAGTCTCCATCTTCTTGGTAGCCACACTTTAAATACTGGAATATAGTGAGAGGGCCTCTCCTGAGCCTTCCCTTCTTGAGGCTGAAAAATATCTAGTTCTCTCAGAGCCACACACAGGGTGGGTGAGATTCACTACAGACCCCTGTGGGCCCACAGCTCCTCGTTAGGCAGGGGAGACAGGAAAGAATGGACTGGCACTGCCATGGTGGATTCAGAGGATGTTGGTCACTGTCACTGTCACCCCACAGCTGGCTCCTGCTGTCCACCAGCTCACAGCACCCATGAACATCCAGAGATGCTCAGCCCTGAGAGGCTCTGCGAAGAAAAACGACCTGCTTAGTTTCATTTGCTGTTTAGCACATGAAAGCACGGGCTGTGGGATATTGCCACCGATAAAACGCTTTTGTCAGAATACCTGAGTGTACATTTCCTGAAATAGGCAGTTAATTTATTCTTTTCAGAAAAATTTATTTTACCTGCCTTTGGTTTATGTATCATGAATTGCAAAAGGAAATGAGATTTAAACCATTTATTTTATTGCAAGTTAGTGTTGCAATAACGGTAACTGTAAATGTCAGGAGGAGTAGCTGGAGCTGAGCAGGAACCTCAAGCCTTACACTCCTCCCGAACCGCCCGTTGACAGGCGTGTGTGGCACAGACAGCACACTGCAGCCCTTCCACGGTCCCAGGCCTGCCGAACGCCCAGCACCGGGGAACCAGGAGGCTTTCCTGGCCCTCAAGAAGCCCTTTTGGTGAGTTACTCTGTGCAAGCTAAGGCTGTAGGCAGGCTTTCGTCCTGCGACTCGTTGGTTCACCCACTTCTGCAGGTGAGTTCTCCCCTGAGCTTACCCCCTTCGGTGTCCTCCCACCTGGGCAGCTGAGCAGGCTGGCAGGATGACCGGGCAATTAGCAATGGCCACAGAAGGGAAACGGACCATCTGTCATTAAACACCCATCAGTTCCCCCTCATTACGCCTGTTTGTTCTGTGTGCCTTGGAGAAAGATACAAGTGATAAACACAGCTCGTCTTCAACACCAAGAAAAATGCCCGGGGTTCAGGACCCTGCCTCCATGTTTCTCAGCCGCAGCAGTTTATGATCGGCTCTTGGTCCCACACCAGTGGATGGCTCATGCCCTTCAAGGCACAGTCGCTCTCGGGCTGGCCCCACACCCAGCCACAGCCAGCACATAGCTCCTGGATGCTCTCTTCTCACTTTTGAGCTATCTGAAGAGGAGAAGATGCTCTGATGATGCTGGCAACAGAGCCCAGAAAACAACCTCTCTGGAAGGAAGTGTAGCCCTGGGGTCATGCTCACCTGTTAGCATCTCTGGGGACCAGGAGGTCGGGTCATGCTCACCTGCTAGCATCTCTGGGGACCAGGAGGTCGGGTCATGCTCACCTGTTAGCATCTCTGGGGACCAGGAGGTTGGGTCATGCTCACCTGCTAGCATCTCTGGGGACCAGGAGGTTGCCCCTTCCTCCTGGCGTGGGACGTGGGAAGCAGCCGGCGCTGTGCTCTGAGTTGTCAGGAGCCGGGATTAATGTGATAGCCAAACAGCTTTGCTTCTTCCCGCACAATTCCCAACACAAAATATTTGTTCTTCAGTAACAGGACATGTTTTGATTTAGTTTACGTTGCTAGGGAATAGATTTAAGGTGTATTGAAAAAGCTGCTTTATTCAATAGCAGTCACTACAGGAAGAGATATAGTGAAATAATTACTGTAGTATAGTTATATGGTAATTATGTTGGTATAATTGATGAACCTTTCCAGTGCAGAAAAACCCTTACTGCTAATAGCAAAAAGAAATGGTAGTTTTCCTGTCTTCAGAAAATGGTTTATTGCCCAGTCAAAATACATAGGCAACCAGTTTGATAGAGAAATTTAGGCCAGAGGGGGAAAGATCTCCACAACATAATTAATCTTGATCTATCTGGAGCCCCATGTGAAGGACAGAGTAAATTCTGGGATATAATTAAGCCTAAACCTAAATTGCATTCCCTGCCCTGTCGTACCCCTCTGCACACTTCGCTGACAACATAATAAACCCACGAGATGCTGATTCCCATCGAACGCCATGTCCATTCACTGCAGAGAGGAACCTTTGCTCCCACAGGAATGGCTGCTTTCTAAAATTCCTCTCCTGTTTTTCTCTCTGCAGAGAGAGTTCATGCCATGTGTGCAAAGGCACCCGGGATTCTGTGCCCGGAGTTGCACGGAGCAGTCGAGGCAGAGAGGAGGAGGAGGGGGGGGGTGAGCCAGCAGCAAGCCCACGAGTATCTGGCCAAGCCCACAGAACCCCGCTGTGCTGGGGGGAAGGAGCGGGCTGAGGGGGCACACACAGGAGCAGCCGGACCTTGCAGCCGCGTTTGGAATGAGTCTCACGTTGAGGTGTGATCGTCCCTGCCGTCCCCCTCTGCAGTCACACCACTGCTGCTTATCTACCTGCTCACACCTGCATTCACAGTTTTCAGAGGTTTGCTGGTGTTCAAGTGAGACCAGGGCTCCAGGGGGTGGAATCTCATTCTCCGTGCCTTCAGGAGCACGTCCCTCTCCTGAGCTCTGAGGAAGGCAGCAAGCACCTGGCCCAGGGTGAAGTGGCCGTGGACAGTCCACACCTTGGAAGATAAAAAAGAAGAAATATAAATCCTCCCCAGAAGGGTGAGCTCTCAGGTCATGGATGATGAAGCATTTTTTCCTGGGTTCAAGGTTTTCAAGAGTATAAGCAGGCATTTTGGGTTTAAATCTCACTTTCCAGCAAGCGTTTCCCCTGCAGCAGAGATACATCCATGTTTCTCACCCGAGAGCAAGAGCACCTCTAGTCTGGGGACCGAGAGCGGCTGCTGCCGTGTCCCCGTCGCCATGCCCACAGTCACAGCCCCTCCTGCGCTGCCTGGGGATCCACAGCCACAGCAGCCCAGGGTGTCCCCCCCGATGTCCCCTGCACCACTGGGCAGGGACAGCGGGACACGGGGCAGCGGCTGCCTCACGCTGGTAGGACCACCAAGGATGTATCTTGCCTGCAGTTCTGGAACGTGATCCAAAATTCAAATGATGTTACCCTGCTGCTTTAAACTTGATTTATCTCAAACGACTCAGGCATCCTTGAATATCATCGCCTAATAAATAAAAGCACGATTCTGTTAGCGCTGCTTCAAGTCAGATTGCATGGCAGCCCAAGGGCATTGAGGTCTTCTGTCTTTTCATTACCTTCCTGTTGTACATTTTTATACCCAAACCCCACAGTTTTATAATTCCTACCTATGATAGTTAAAAGACACCATCAAATCAGATCAGATTGTGCTGACATCTGGATGCAAAGTACAAGAAGAAACCAACATTGAGTCTCAAGACATGAAGAATCTAAAGGAAGAAGCCCTTCTTGTCGACCAATTTGTCTTCTTTAAAGCCGCATTATTTAGGAGGATTAAAATCTTATTTTCTTCCCTATGGTTGGAAGGACCAATTACTCTGGTGATTGTGGTCTTACTGCAGCCTGTACCAAAACACGTTGTGGTTACTGGTGACTCAGTGAAGCCAGCGAGCCTGAGCTACTGCCTGCGCTGAGCCGAAAATCACACGTAACGAGATGCTGTGTTTGCTGCATATTTACCCACCTCCTTGGCATTGCACCAATTAAAAACCATCTCTTTTCCTCAGAGCTTCACACCCTGTCCCTTGAGTCGCTGCATTCTGCCAGGCATTCCGGGGTGGGTGTCGCTATCGGGGGGGTAAGGAACAGATTCTACAGTTTCAAAGGAACTTTTCCAAATTATTTTAAATATTGATGCAATTTCCTAGAAAGCACTGAAATTAAATCTATTTGTCATGACAGAAGCAGCACTAAGCCAGGAAAAAGGTCAGTGTCATTTTATTACAGACACAACTTTTCTTCTCTGCTTGGCTCCCATGCTGCACCAGCCTGGCGTGTGCCAGGCACCGACGCTGCTGTTCTGAGCAAAATTGATTAAGAGAATGCAATATTAGAAATACCTGTTGTGCAATCAATAATATTGTGTATGTATTGTACATACCTGAGTTATCGCCATCATTTTAAATACAATTAAAACCATTTATTGTTTTGTTTCTAGAAGCACGATACAAAGCTACTGTAATAGATGCTCATATATCAGCCTGGAGAAATTTTGATAGGAGATGGTGATTAGAGAGGAATAAATTGTCATTGCTACCCACAGAAATGGACAGGTGATTTTTTTTTTTTTCCTAATTGTAATCAAAACCTTGAGGACTTGCAGTTTGGTCCCATTTCAATGTAACTAGGTGCAATTATCCAGTTTGTTCCACAGGACTTCTCTCTTCAATTCTGTGAAGTGAGAGTGAACAACAATTATTTAATCAAATACAAAAGGGAAAATTTCAGCATTATTCAAGGCATCATTTTTTGTGTGAATAAGACTGGCAGTTTTACAAGAGCAAATGGACACGTCTCCTCCATATTTCAAAACAAAATCAACAAATCCAGAATCCCAGAATCCCAGTGTGACGGGGGCTGGCAGGGACTTCTGGAGATGACCTGGTGCCACCCCTTGCCCAGCAGGGTCACCCAGAGCAGGGGGCAGTGGCTCTGAGGTTTCTTTTTCCCTTTTTTTTCCCCCCTTACACCTGTGGTCTCACTGAAACCATGGCTCAGATCCAGTCTTTAGGAAGCCAGCAAGACTTCACCAGGCTTCTCACACGTACAGACTGTGGCCTGACCTTGATGATGCAGGGGGACCCTTGACATGGGCACTTAGCAGAGCTCAGGCTTCTCTGTCACTGTGTCCCAGCCCCAGGCACTGAGGAGAGTAACTTCCGAGCCGGCTTCTCTGCTGAAAAGTGTCTTGGGTGGAGATTTGTGCCTTTCAGCTCCTTATCTAGCTGCTTTTCTAGAGAAAAAAGAAAAAGAAGCGGAAAAACGGATGTTCCTTGGAAAGGACGAGGCAGACACTCATGTGCATTTGTGAAGTGCACATTTCTGTACGGCCCTGATCCCAGGTGCTGGCTGTGCCACTGAAGGAACGGTGTTTGTCACTGAAAGGGCAACTCGGCAACCAGGCCACGCGCGTTTCACCTTGTTGCTCTGGCACAGGCAGCTGATAATGGCACCATAAGCTTCTAAGCTTGAATGTTTGCAAGCATAAGTTTCTCTGTAGACAACTGGCTCTGCAAACCTCTGTGCAACCCACTGCTGAGGAAGCGATGGCCATTCAGTGCTGCTTTTTCTTTTTTGTGATACAAAAAAAATAAGATTATCAGGAAATAATATTTTCCTGATAAGCAACGTGATGTAATAAGCAGAAAGCCTGCAGGCTCTGCACTCCGACTTGTGTGTCTTGTAAGATAATGTCATGCCAAAGTCTTCCTGGGGTAAGATGCTCTGCTAAATGTAGAAGAAAACAGCAAATCTTCTCCTTGTTTATATATAAAAAAAAAGGGGGGGGGAAATGGGAAGGGCAGTGGAGAAGCCCTTGCTTGTGACTATTAATACAGCACCTTCAGCAACTTGGCTCCTGACACTGGCTGGGGAAAAAAAAGGAGTTCAGTTCAAACTCAAATTAACTTTTCTGGTTAATTCAAATATATTTCTGTGGTTTTAGTTACAAGAGGGTCAATGCTGCACTCTCATCAGAGGACTGCCGTGGGGCAGGCTCTGCTTTAACCTTTCCTTCTCTGCCCTGCCTCAGTTTCCTGTGTCAGCACCCAAGAAAGCAGATTTTACCCTAACCATGGTGGGGTGCGTATGCTCTGTAGCCTTGCCTGCCCCTGCCTGCTCCCTGCCTGCCCCCACCTGCCCCTGCCTGCCCCTGCTGGCCCCTGCCTGCTCCTACCTGCTCCCTGCCTGCTCCCTGCCTGCCCCTGCCTGCCCCTGCGGGCTCCCACCCGTTCCCTGCCCGCTCCCCGCCTGCCCCTGCCTGCCCCGACCTCCTCCCGACCTGCCCCGGCCTCCTGGCTCGCGAGTG
>WTSP01019981.1:0-19729 GCA_025331215.1 Actenoides lindsayi
TCCAGCTGTTCTAGTTTCCTTTTCTAATGGCTCAGTCTCTCTCCCTTATTCCCTTTCTCTTCCCCTTTGGGGAGGGAAGGGGGTTAAGAGAGAGCACCTGTTACTGGTCTAAGGGGCCACCCTGACCCCGAACTGTGACAAGGGCCTAGGAGAAAGAGCTCACAGTCAGTAGTATTCCAGACATCCATAGTTTTTACATTCTTTTGAAGCTGTAGAGCAAACCCGCGCAATAAATAATTTCCTTTTTTTGTTTCCCCATGATTTCAGCTTTTCTACACTGGAATTTAGAGTGTTGCAATGCGCAAGATCAACCAAACATAATTACAGAATGTTAGGGGTTTGAAGGGACCTCTGGGAGATCACCTAATCCAACCCGCTGCCAGAGCAGGATCACCTACAGCAGGTTGCACAGGAACGCATCCAAGTGGGTTTGAATGTCTCAAGATGGAGCCTTCACCACCTCTCTGGGCACCCTGTTCCAGTGCTCTGTCACCCTTAAAGTAAAAATGTTCCTTCTCGTGTTTAGATGGAACTTTCTATCTACGAGTCTGTGCCTGTTATCGCTTGTCCTGCCACTGGGCATCACCAAAAAAAGACTGGTCCCATCCTCCTGACACCCACCCTTTAACTATTTATAAGCACTGATAAGATTCCCCCAGTCTTCTCCAGACTAAAAAGACCCAGGTTCTTCAGTCTTTCCTCATAAGAGAGATGCTCTAGTCCCCTAACCATCTTTGTAGCCCTTTGCTGTACCCTCTCCAATGGTTCCCTGTCTTCTTGAATGGGGGAGTCCAAAACTGGACACAGCACTCTGGATGTGGCCCCACCGGGGCAGAGTAGAGGGGGAGAAGAACCTCCCTCGACCTGCTGGACACGCTCTTCTCAATGCACCCCAACATCTCAAGGGACAATACACAACAGAAATAAACTATTTCTGGAAATTTCAGGAGCACTCAAGTTGCATTTTTTTTAACCTATTTTGCATGATGTCCACCTATGGATAGGCTGCTTCAGGAAAACAATAAGCACTCATTTTTTCTCATGATTTTGATAAAATAAGAAGAAAAGCACAGCTTCCATGGAGTTTGGATTTTAAGCTCACTATAATCTCTTATGCAATATCTGAAATATTTGTTTTTTACAATCCACACAGTCTTTTTAAAGTAATTTCTTGAAAACATTCTGATATCACTAAGCTTTCAGATTTTGAAATCACACAAAGCAAACCAAGAAACCAAGCAAAACAGTTATAAGCATGTTTACTCGAGTACTTATTTAGTGTTCTAATGTGCATGTGAATCTAATGCATCTAGCTGAGTTGGGAACCAAGGACATGAAAAACTTAGGAATTGGCCCCAACATACCTCTTTTCTACTGAATATAGGCATCAACAGGCTGTGAATAACTAATAAAACTAGAGTCAAAAACCTCTTTCTTTGAGCTGGACTAGAAGAATGATTAGTTGCTACTTTAGAAAAAAAGTTTGAAGAAAAATCAAGTTTTTGTCTGAAAAAAGTAACAGTGGTATTGTCAGCTACAGCAAGATGCATCAATGTAGGTGACACATTATAGGCAGTCATGCAAAAACCTCTCCAGTACCACTGATAATCTATCTCAGTAATGCCTCAGTTAAAATGCTTCTGAGAACAGAGATTAACACATGCACCAGATCAGCTTTATCCTTGGCCTGAGCACGTGACAGTAAAAGCACAGTTTTATACATCTATAACCAAAGCATACCAATTATGGTCCGAGTTTAAAATTTTTGGAATGACTAACTGAGGGAAATGAGATAAAACAACTCTGCTGCAACAGAGTTCTTGAAAGCATTAGACTTTCAGTGTGAATAAGATGATTCTAAAGTTGTGATATCATCAAAACAGAGCTGTAGCCAAGTCTAAATTCTCCTGTTTATTTGCAGCAAACTGTAAATTTTCTGACCTACCATATGAATGATTATTTCAGTGGCGTTGCTGTCTGTCCAGATCCAAAGCAAAATAGACAATTTTCTGTCTGTCGCAACATGCTGAGCACTATGCTTCAAGTGTCACAAGTATCACAGAGTATACCTCCTTTGCACACATCTCTCTTTCCACCTAGAAATCATTCTCAAAGGAGTTTATGAGGGGAGTCTGAGTGTTTACCAGGTTGGCTGGTACAGTATCAGGAGCTCTGTCCATATTGTCACATGTTCAGAAAACCATAGGCAAATGTCCAATACATAAATATAGATCAGCTCCGAAATGCCTTTCCTTCCCAGGATGCCTGCCATGCACTGAGCAGGCTCTGTGCATTTGGATGCAGTAAATCTGATGCAATTTTTTGTGTGTCAGACTTTCTGCCTATGCTCAGATCAACTAAATGACACATAACACAGTTACTGCCATCCCAGATAAAACAGACTCTTTCTGCAAAGGACTAGCATATGCTCTTGCATTTATGGCATCTGTATATTTTCAGTTCGTTGAAGTGCTAAAATGGACCTCAACATAATTTTGTGCTGTTAAATTTACAGAATAATTTATACTGCTTATAACTGTCAAGGATCTCATCCTTTCTATCCAGGAAGGGGAAGAAAGGACCATGGCGTTTTTCCTCTAGGAACCCCATACAGTACTCTTTGCAATGTGATTTTGGTGATATCTGCTTCAGAGCTGGAGTAGAAGGCAAAAATCTCTCCTTAAAGATTCAGCTCCACATTTTGTAATTTTAACTACATTATCTGCACTAAATATCAGATAAAGAAAACAAATAGAAAAAATATGAATTTGTATAAGACATGCAGTGCAAAGAAGCTTGTCAATTAATAGGAAGAAGCAAGAAACTCAAAAGAAATTCAAAAAAAGAAAGGGTTTTTTCTTAAGAAAAGAAAAAAAGCCAACAATTTGGATTATGCCATATCTTCTTTGCTATTACCCATCATCAGAAAGTAATAGTTCCTACAGATTACCTATAGGAAAAATACATTCTAGAATGTTTCAATTTTTGGTAAGGATGCTAAAAGAAAGGAGATTTAAGCAATCTTGTACCCTTACCGAAGAACAAAGAAGGTGCATTCAACTTTCAATTCAGCCACTCCTGGATTTTGAAGGAAATGAAAAAATAAAAGTTGAGTAAATTGACTAGTATCAGTGATCATATCAGTTTTATCTGTGGTATTTGGACCCTACTAATATTAAGTGCTGAAGTACATGTCCCACATTTGAAAATCAAGTATGAAAGTACTGGGCATTTGAAGCATACTTGACAGTGGACAGACCACTGACTGCTTCAAAAACAAAACTGAAAAGAATTATTAATGAAAGCTAATATTCAGAATGTGGGCAAAATGTATTTGTTTCAGTGGATTTGCATTCTTTCATGCAAGATATGTGTTTACTGATACTGAACTTCAAATTAGTAAAGTCAGAGATGATGTCTCAGGTTTTCTGATGACTGAATCCATTCCTACCCTTTTAAAATACCTTCATTAGCAATTTGTGTGTTCCTTTCCTTAGCACTTAAGTGCGAGTACCTTTGAATTATCATATTCAGTTAGTGGCACCACGTTACCTAAACTAGATAAAGAGGATGTGCACAAAGTGGTTTAGCATGGAAAAGGATTAAGTGCATTTATTGTAAAATAGCTGCTTTTTTGGGGAAGTAAGGATGTAACTACAAGTATTTGAAGGCTACTAAAGCCATTTTGGAGAAAACAGGTATTTTAACACGTAACGGAAAAAAAATAAAAGTTAGGATTCCATCAGGAAGCAGCACATCTGTGCATATTTCCAGAAAAAGCACCCTGCATTCCGCCATAGAATAATCTGTCAAGAGAAGAAATACAAATCTCATTATCTGAGGGGTTTAAAATAGGAGTCAGTATTATTTCAATAACACAGTAATAACACAGTAATTCTCTACTGAAATACAGGGGATGATCTTGTGTTTTCAGGAGACAAGAATGATAGATCTTCTAATCCTTCCAGCCACAGTAACATTGTTGTGTATGATGGGACCATCTTCTTCTACCAATGTTGTTTGAGCAAGGTAGGAATACCAGAGATTCATGAAGGTCATATTTACCCCCCTTTATGCTCCTTCCTGTGATACTGATGCCCAAAATGACAGTACTTACTGCTTTCTTCCATGCCAAACCCACCTGTGGATGTCTTAACATGCTGTTTTTGTAAAGAACAAGAGAAAAGGATCTTTATTTACAGCCTTGCTCTGGCTTGCACGTCAACAAGGTAGAAGGCAGAGCACAATGCTCCCAGCATGGCAGATAATGGCCTACCTTAACATTTGTATCAGGACCTAAACATGGCATTTTACAATTTTTTTTATCAAACAATACAATTATTATTGCACATTTGGCCTAGATACAGTCTCTCATAACTGTATGATATGCAAGCGGTCAGATGAGACTGTTACTTGTCTTTTAATCTCCTGTCAGCCACACAAAACTTCATATGTATGCCCCAGTTATGTCAGAAGATAAATGATGTGCTAGCCATTTGACAGTCTACTTGACAACAACACTAAGCTTTTAACAGTTTCAATAGTTGCTATTAATGTGAAAAATTCTAGTTATTTCTGAAAAGCTATTCATTTAAAGACCATAATCTTAGTGTTATCTGCACTAAGAGAATGGAAACAGCAAAGGCTAGTATAATGTTACCTATTCCGTTCATTCTTTCACTGCAAGTCTGAAGTGTTTTGGTATAAAGAACATGCAGTTCAATGTGCTTTTTCCATAATGACAAAATTAAAGCCATCCAACTTTATGCTATATACTCCTGCAGCAAACACTTTTACTATACTCATTTATTCATATAGAAGTCGATAGCTAAAAAGGATTGTGCTGGTTCTCTCATAGTGCTTTGGAGAGCATGAACAGAGGTATGTGCTGCTCCCCTACACAATAGAAGTGAGAACTTGGCTGTTGGACTTAGCACACATGGAGATGGAACAGCTATGTCAAGCACTGAAGTCAACGACCCAGCAGGACTTTCCCTGTGTTTGGGATGCAGAATCTAGAAGAAACTAAGATTGCAGTGCATGGAGGTGGGACTGCTGGAGCCCTTGGGTGCAACAACTTGTTTGCTGAACTTGTCCATATTGCAAAACTTTCGGCTTGCATTGTGGCTTCTAGTAATGTTTTCCTAAATTAATTCTCCAGGAGTATTTGAGACTATCCACTGCTGTGGAATTATTCTATTGATTACTGTCAGTATTGCTATCAACCTTGTTTCATCACCAGATTTTGAATCTTTCAAAATATCCTCTCACACTTTGAAAATCATGTGGAAGAACAATTTGAGAAATACTATCTGAATAGAGAGGTGGGTGTTTTCCCAGAATCAGTTTATTTCCAAAAAGCTTGGAACTGCTTCCAGACCTGACATACCTGCCCAGTTTTGCCAAAGGCAAGTAGATGTTTCCAGTATTACATATGAGGAAAACAAATGAGCACAAAATATTTTGAAAATGAACAGAAGCACTTTCATATTACAGATAGTTTTTTCTATTCTTTTTAATGTCTCCTGTCAAGCTGTCACAAAATTACAATCATAAATCCCTTGTTTCTCACCTTTCTTGCTGCCACATACACATCATCATCTCACAAATTTAGAGATGTCTAGCTCAGCCATTCTCCACTGATCAGTCTCCAAGGCTGATCTTTAAAAAGCTAGTAGATCTTGCAGTATTTAACTTCTGGTTTCTTCAACATACATTTTTGACACAAATGAAATGCTGTTTTTGTAAAAATGTAAAGGCATGGATATATTATGGAAAATACAGAAGAACTTTCTGACACTAGAACAGCCTGTGAGGTAAAAAAGGTGAAATGTAATTTGGAAAATGCAAGAAAAACAGAATGCATAGTACAGAAATGTTCAACAATACAGTGTCAGCACTTTCTACTTAAGCAGAGCTTTTCATGAAGAGAGCTAAAGTGCTTTACCAGATGTTAAGAATAATTCTTCCATCCTACACCTGAGGTAGTCAAGGTCTCAAAATGTTATGTGACTTGCTTAAGACAAAACAAAGAATGAAGAAAAACACAGGTAGTGGAAAAAATACAGGCTGTCTGTGGTCTTACATGACTGGTCACAGGATGAAGGTCAAGGTCAGAGGAAGGCCAGAGACTACTTTAGTTGTGCGGGGATTCGTCCACCTACATCTTTTAAAATTGTTCCCAATTGGAATCAACAAGCCATTTTGTTTTCTTTGTTGTTTTTCTTTTCTAGTTTTGGATCAGCTTGTGATGGACTCTGTTCCCATGCAAGGGAATAAAAGCAGAAATCTCCCATTACCACCTTATAGCCAATCTCTGCTCCCTGCATTTACCTCCACCAGCATCCAAAGTAAACCAGTGATACAAACACATCTTTAGCCACCCTGATGATGATAAGAAACCTCTGGACTTAGAGTACAAAAGGTTTTTCATCTACTCTGAAATTAAGTTTACAAAAAAAAAAAAAAAAAAAAAAAAAAAAAAAAAAAAAAGACCAGATAAGCCCACGTCTTTTGAAATATCTCCTTTTTAACTTATTTTTATTTATTTATTTATTTTTATTTGGGTTTTTGGAGGATTTTGTATTTATGGACCTGCCCCTGCTCTTCTTTCTGGCCTTTTTCTACCATGGCTTCTAAACACTGCTATATTTAAAGAGAACCTAGACAGGTATAAATATTATATGTATAAAAGGTGTAAATATGTATATAAAAGACCTTCAGTGAGACAGAGGGTGAGAATACACTCAGTATTTTTCTGAGCCAATAATCAGTCCCAGGCTAAAAAGCAGCCCTGTGGACTATATGTTTACTTAGGCTATCACTGTTTAAGATAAAACTCCATTTTAGGAAGCACTAACCCCTGACGTATTGAGAAAAAAGGTCTTATTTGCTACTTTCCTCACTTGTTAATAATCATTATAATTCCAAGCAAATTCCCAATTAGTGTGAGCTAAATGCTCAACCCTTCCCTTCATATTTTCCTAAATGAGAATCTCTGAGCCTAAATAAACATAAAATTTAGTTTCATTTAAATAGAGAAGGGATTCAGTGCTTGCTGTTAAGAATATTCCTAGAGCTACTGTTCAAATAATTCATACCTGATCTTTACCTGGTAGTTACATTAATCTAGAACAACTCAGTGTTCAAAAAAAAGAAAAATATCTCTATCTCATGGGTTCTTCCTTTAATTTTTTTTTAATCAACTCTCATAGGCAGAATGTGGAGAGCTTTTAAACTGATTGTATAACTCACAGAAGGATCCATTCCCTCCTTAGTCATCAGTAACACTACTAAGCAAGCAGCTGCAATCCACACACTCTTTTTTTGCTTTTATCATGAAAACAGAATGAAATTTATCAGTTATCAAATACAATGACTTCTTTGTATGAATAAATTATCTTGTAGTTATAACTTACAAAATGTTCCCATCTCTATCCATACCAAATGCATCAAGTCATTTGGATGACAGAATGCTACAAGTATTATCTGAACTGTCAGAAAGCTGCAATGACTTCTCATACAAAAATTATTTAATGTTTTACTAACTCAAAAAACAGTAGCAAAAAAAGCAAAAAAAGGAAATGTCTTTCCAGAAGATTGGTCATATATAGTTCAGACTGAATCATCATTGAATAAATCATGTTTGTTCTTTCTAAGGAATCACTGATTTACACTTTAATGACACTTGTCAGGGAAGTCATGATCCTTTCTTTCAAACAACTATCCTCCCCCTAAGAGCATTGTATGAAATTTTGAAAGTATCAATAACCTTATTACACCACAAATTCGTTTGCAGTAACAAGGATCTTCTTATGTTTCCCACTCAGATAATGTCATCCACCATGAAATGATGTAAAGCCTGAATCACTGAAGTCACACCTGATTTTTTAAATCATTTTTGTTTGACTCTGCCAAACTGCATTCCAGCTGAAAGGAACACCATGGATGAGGGAGACATATACAGAGCTTACTGATAGAGCTGAAAAATAGAAGAGGTCTTTAATCTGTTTTTTATGATTCTGCAGTTGGAATCTCATCAAAGTGTGCTTGATAAATCTTTACATAACTGTAAACAATGTTTCAATCTATTAAAAAATGTAAAAACATTTTTTCTGTCCATTTTGTTTATTACAAAGCCAGCTCAAGGTTTAGATTTTCACAGTAGGCCATAAGTCTTTTCAAAAAGATTTTTCATAAAATAAAATTGTAGCTTCTTAAATCAGTAAAACAAGGTTAAAAATAATTTTTTTTTTTTTTTTTTTTTTTTTTTTTCCCGGAGACAGCAACTTCTCCTTCAACTGCAAAAACTTCAAGCAGTTTTCACTTGAGCTGAGTCAACACAGATTGAGCTGAAGCATCTGGTCCTATGAAAGCTGCTGTGAGAGTTTGCAGAATTTTAAATCCTATTTCAGGAGCATCGTGGTGAAACTGTAATTATCACACTGCACTACTAAATAGGCTTGAGCTCCATTTTAAACACACAGAGCTTGTGCTCCAGTATAGCCCAAAAACAGTAAGTTGGGTCTGGCTGGTGGCCTGACTAGTCCAGTAATGTCTCTTACAGTAGCATTCTTGGATCTCTTCAGAGAAGGACGAAAGAAATCCTCAAATAGGCAATTATTAAATGACTCCCTGGGGAGGGGAAAACTTCCTAATCCCCCAGTAATATTTTAAATCTGTGTTTTGCGTCAGAGTGTTGAGATGCTGAATTTTCCAGAGTCCCAGATGTGGATCCTCAGCACACAGGCTTGTGTCAAAACACTGAAGGCAAAGCAATGGCCATGGTTGAGGCACCAGCCCAGTTACTGGTGTTTCTTTTTAATCCCTGCCATATGTCTGAATGCTTTATACTCCATATACACATTCAGTCATCCTTTTAACCCTAACTCTTTTCTTTACTCATATCCACAGGCATTGTACATCTACAGGTGTTTCCTGCAGTACAAATATTTAATCTGCTTTTCATCTAGCTGTACTTCAGTTGGCTTGCTCCTTAATCTTTGAGTAATCAGAACTTTTCATTTACCTTTTTCATCCCTTTGCATTCTTTACTATCCACATCCTTCCTAAAATGAGTGGTCACAATCTTTCAAATCCCTTTGTCCTTTCAAGACTTCCCTTATTCTACTATTCCAGTCTATTTTAAAAATGTTTTCATTGATCTTCAGTCATATTTTTCACAGTGGAGAAAAAAAACAACATCAGTAAAATAATATTAATTGGCACAGAGCACAGAATCCTCCAGATTGTTTCCAGCAAAAAAGTAGGCTTTACTGATTGACCTCACATGTAACAGGGTACCATCTACCTTCTCCTACCAGGAGGAAGCATGGACTTTTGTAGTCCTTTGTGTGGGACCAGGTGACGGAAAAGCATGTTCCAAACTTGTTGCACTCACTTTACACAAACCACGTTCTTTGCATTTTACTCATAATTGTGATCCATGACACACATCACTGGTAATCAAATTATAAGATGTGCTCATTCTGCCTATAATTTCCTAAGCAACATCTTGAAGAAAAGAGCATCATCTTTTAGATGTGAACCTACAGCATGACCTTCATCTCCTTAATGTAGGCCCTAGGAATAGTCTAGGGAAGGTAGCAGACAGAACACTGAGCTGATAGCAGAAAGAACATTATTTGACCTTTCTATTGGTATTAATAAACAAACAACATGCTGTCATTTCCTTAGCATAACACACTGGAAAAAAGAGACCTTTCTGTGTCCTCCATTGCCCTTTCCAAAACCAAGGTCTTTGTTTCTTCCTTCTGACCCTCCTCCCTTTTTTCAAGAAGATGACTTGTATCTATGTAATTCCATCTTGTATCTGTTATAATTCCACCTCAGTTTATTCCAGGGCACGATCAAAAAAACATGTGGCTGAACTGCTGTTACACAAATTATTATAAAACTCTTTGATTTGCCAAGCATGCCTCATTTTTCCTTTTCCTATAACATTTTTCTTAAGTGATGCTCTCCTGAGTAATCATGGAATTAACTTGAGGAGTGTTTCTTCTGCACCAACCTTAACCCTGTCTCCTTTGATCAGACATTATCCAAACTAAAAATAAGACGGCTGAAAATCCTTCCAGATGAATACATACAGAATTGTGCCTAACAAAATGACAGAAAAAACTATAACAGGTCTGGTCTGCCTGTGTACAGATGACTCAATTAACAGGAAGGAGGTTAAGTGAGGCATTGTCTAGACTTCTGCTACTCTAGCATATGGTTTATCCATAAGCAAACAGGGACACATTGCTCTGATAGTGGAAAAGCAAGGTGGGCAACTCCCTTGATTTCCTGACTTTCACTGAAGTTGCAGATGTAGTACCTTAGAAAAAGAGGCTCTGTAATGTCAAACTGTGTAAAAGAAGAGCTTTTCCATTAAATGTCTGCATTTGTCTGCTAATATATAGAAGGAGTTCAAATGTTGAACCATGTTGCCCAGAGACGTTATTGGAGTCCCTGGAAGTAGTTAACACTTGACTCTGAGCAGCCTCAGTTGGTTGGACCCCTGCTGAGAAGGAGCTGTACCAGATGAATTCCAGAGGTCCCTTCTAACCTAAATTACCCCTTGATTCTGTAATAGATACCTTAAATGCTTCATTTTGTATGTGTTGAAAGGCAAGGTAGGCTTTCGACTGTGATCATAGAAGAGAGAGACTCAGATTGAAGGCACATGATCTATAGATCACCCAAGGCTACTGTGAGAATAAAATGTTCAAATGAAAGATTTTTGTTCCTTGAATCTATCCCTTGCTCAAGGGAAAATGGGAGATGCACAAATTTACTACAAACCATAATGACATATGCTCTTGAAGAAAACACTCATTGTTTTCAGACCTTGACAATCACAATCTTTCTTAAATTTTGGAATAACATCTTCTTATTCTCTATTTGAGCTTCTTTTGTACCTACCATTGGAAGTATGTAAATATCTGACCATGTTGTATCAATTTAACATGGCTTGAACTCACAGAAGCCTTTGTTAAATTAGGACATGTTCTGAGTATGGAAACAGAAAAGATGAGAAACTCTGAAGGGCTGAAAGGAAAGATTACTTGAAAGAAGGAAAAGTTTGTTACTTATAATGAGAAAGCAGAAGACACTGGTCTATGTTTTTAAATTAAGAATAAGGCAAATTCTGAATTGTGAACTTTTTATTCAAAGAAAAATCTAAAATACAATCTCAGGATTCAAATTTCAAGGAATGAAGGCATAAAGTGGCTAGATTTTAATGTGACCAGGCCTGTCTAATCATCCATTGGTGACAGATAGACAGTATTTACAAAAGCTGTTGCAACAGGAGCCTGTGCACATAATAACATGCAAATAGTATGAGTTGACATTAATCACCTTTCATCGCTAGTGGCAAGGTCACTTAGACGCAGGCTACATTTATGGTAAACACTATAACTATGGAGCTTTAAAAAAGTGGAGTGAGGAGGCTTTTAGTCAAGCAAATACCACCCCCTAAATCTGTCTATAACAAGGACTGATTTTCTCCTCTGTGGTTCTTGTCAGAGCGAACATTAGTGGGAAGAAATTACAGTACTGTGCAGATGCTTCCTCCCTGACAAAATGAAGGCATTTAGGGGAGAAGAAAATAGAAGTTGCCTACTAAGGCATTTGTTTCCTTCTAGCAGTTGGGTAAAAGTAGAAAAAAGAATTATATAACAGAAAATTCACCAAATAAGTACAGCTATATCCTCCGTCTGATACTCTAATGAATTAAAGACCTTAAAAAAAAGTGCATGCGTGCAGACATCTCTGTTAACACAAGTTTAATGTTGTGGTTTTAATTAGATGCGATAACATAGTCAAAATTGATTTTAATGATTAAGACAAAAACCTTCCTGGATATGAGTGTTTTAGTCTACAGTGATGAATAGCTTCATTTACCCAGTTGATAAACATGTAAGGAGCCTAGATGGACTTGTTTTCCCTAGAAATGTCTGCAGAGAAATGGTTATCTAACAAGTCCTTTATCACCTTTCTTTGATATGAAATCTCAAAGATTGCTTATTAAATAAGGATATGTTCTAAGGGGTGAGTTCATAAGAAATGTGATACTGTCAAAAAATGTTACTTTAAAAACTCTGTAGTATTTAAGATATATTAAAAAAAAAATAAAAAATAAAAAGGATGAAAGGCAACAAATGTGCTGAATTTAATAAAGTATGCTTCTTTCAGACCAAAAAACGTACTTTGACTTCTCAGCTGGCTTTTCAGTTTATGAGTGCGGGAAGACATATCAGCCAAAAAATAGAGGAGTTCACCAATTTTTTTGGAAAAAAACCCCAACCATAAAGAACCATCAAATCACTCTAGAATGGTCTTTAAAATTCCCTCCTAGCTTCTTAATTCAAAACTCTAATTTGAGACAAGAACTTGGATTTAAATAAAGCCGTAGGGTTTGTTTTATGGTGTTTGTGTAATGTGTCCTGGGAAGTCTGCGTTCCCAAAGCAGAATGTAGAGTAAGCACTGAGGTTACAGATGTCCAAAAGGAACAGGAAAGACAGAAAGAGAGGCAGGCTATAGGCAGAGTATATGAGGGAAATGTCTATGGTACTAGAATCAACTCCATAGTTTAAAGTAACTTTATGGTGAAGCATCAATTTTTATGGCAGGGTACTGTCCTAGCAAAAAAAAAAATATCTAGGGAGAGTTTTTTCCCAACATTAGCTATAAAGACAGCATGCAGACACTTTACCTAGTATGGATGAAGATAAAGCAGTCCCTTGCATGTGCCCTAAGAAGTTACTGGTGACTCAAGGAGAATTCCAATATAGAAGAGCTACTAAACCAAATAATTTGGTTTTAACTTAAGCATGTTTTCCAAAAGGTGCCCTGTCTAGATTTGAAGACCTAAGGAGACAGAGAATATAGTTCTCAATAATGTGTTCTATCTATCAGTCACTTTCACCATTAAAAAATTGATACCTAGTTTCTAATTTGACTTTGTTCAATTTCAGCTACCAGACATTAGTTTCTGTTATGCCTTCCTTATCTAAAGTAAAGAACAACTTCGTTTCTGACATTTTCTTCTAGCTTTTGTACAGTGTAATCAAGACACATTACAAAAGGTTGAGCTCCCCAAGCCCCTTTCTAAAAGGCATTTTCTCCAACCTTAAAACTTTAGTGGTTTTCCCCTGCATCTTCTTGTTCTGCTCAAGTCTCTTGAGAAAACAGTGGCATCAGAACTTCACACACTGTACTGTATATTAGCAATCGGAACAATGCTGGTTTACCCACAGTACTTATACAAACATGCTCACCAATTCTCCAGTAGTGATACCATTCTTTCTGTTTGTTTTAAATCAGCAGTGACTTTTAAATTTTATCTTGAAAGTTTATGAAAAAAAGCAAGTGACCTCAAAGGTCCTAAAAAACTCCAAACTATAATGACATCTTGAACTAAATCAACAGCTTTGTGAAACTAGATTTTACCTATATAATTTTCTTTCAGTCTTTCAATCTAATTTGTAATCCCTCCAAGATAAAATACAGCTTGTTTGATGAGACTTACTTTCCATAAAATCATGTTGACAGGCATTAGTTAACTTCATATCCTTTAAGATGTTAATAATTACATCCAGTATCAACTTTTGCATTTTTTTGTCCAGGACTGATGTCAATTTATGGCTACCCACTATCAGACAAACTACCTTTCACTAATGCTGGAGCAATGTTGCCTTGTGATAGTTCTCTCAAATTGTAAAATTTTTCTGATATTTAGTAAAAACTAACACTAGGGTGGCAGATATCTTCCCAATCAGCTACTTACAAGTTCTGCTGATTTAAAACTGCTTATCCCTAACAGATGTTGTTTAATATCCTAATTGTCTATGAACCAAAATGAGAATGACTAAATTATTTTCATGTAATAAGAATACATCATCTTTCCAGATACATCATTCTTTCCAGATACAGAAAAGAAATATTCCTTGAACAGTTTTGTTTCTCCTGAATCATACTATCTATTTTATATTTTCCATTTCGTATTGGACTGACACTTTTGCCAATATTTCTTTTGTTCTTCATCTACTAAAAAGAAAACCAAAAAAAATCCTATTTCTGCTAGCTCTGTCTGGCATAGATTTTTCCTGTCAACTTCTTATTAATATTTTCTGCTTCTACTTATAATGAATATATTTGGATGATGATCCCTAGTCCCTGATCCCCAGACAGTCAACACTTTCAAGTACTATGGCAAATTCATCTTTATCCATCATCCTAATGACCAAAGGATGAGGAAAAGGCTGAGGTACTTAATGCCTTCTTTGACTCAGTCTTTAATAGTACAAGTCATTCTCAAGGCACACAGTCCCCTGAGCTGGAAGACAGAGGTGGAGAGTAGAACGAAGCCCCCATAATTCATGGGCAATTGGTTAGCAACTTGCTACACCACTTAAAAACACACAAGTCTATGGAGCCAGATGGGATCCACCCAAGAGTAGTGAGAGAGTTGGCAGAAGTGCTCACCAAACCACTTTCCATCATATACCAGCATTCGTGGCCAACTGGGGAGGACTCAGTTGATTGAAAGTTCTCAAATATGACACCCATCTACAAGAAGGGGAAGAAGAAGGATTCAGGGAACTACAGACCTGTCGGTCTGATCTTGGAGCCAGGGAAGCTTATGGAGCAGATCATCTGTTCCCAGGGCTCAGTACTGAGGCCGGTTTCCTTTAATGTCTTTATCAATGATCTGGATGAGAGGATCAAGTTTGCAGATGACACTATGTTGGGTGGGAGTGGTAGAAAAGCTCTAAAGAAGGATCTGCGATGGGCTGATGCCAGTGGTATGAGGTTCAACAAGGCCAAGTGCCAGGTGCTGCACTTGGGTCACAACAACCCTATTCAATGCAACAGGTCGGGGGAAGAGTGACTGGAAAGCTGCCTTGTGGAAAAGGACCTGGGGATATTGGTTGAAACCTGGCTGAATATGAGCCAGCAGTGTGCCCAGGTGGCCAAGAAGGCCAACAGCACCCTGGCCTATATCAGGAATAGAGTGGCCAGCAGAACTAGGGAAGTGATTGTCCCCGCGTGCTCGACACTGGTGAGGACACACCTCAAATATTCTGTTAAGTTTTGGGCCCTTCACTACAAGTAAGGCATTGAAGTGCTGGAGCACATCCAAAGACAGGTAATGAAGCTGGTGAAGGGTCTAGAGCACAAATCTTATAAGGAGCAGATGAGGGAACTGAGGTTATTTAGCCTGGAGAAGAGAAGGCTCAGGGGAGATCTTATCACCCTCCACAACTACCTGAATGGAGGTTGTAGAGAGATGGGTGTCAGGCTCTTCTCCCAAGTAACAAGCAATAGGATGAGAGAAAAAGGTGTCAAGTTGTACCAGGTGAGGTTTAGGATGCATATTAGGAACAGTTTCTTCACTGAAAGGGTTGTAAAGCCCTGGAACAGGCTGCCTGGGGAAGTGGTTGAGTCACCATGCCTGGAGGTATTAAAAAGACATGTAGATGTGGCACACAGGGACTTGGTTTAGTGGTGTTAGGTTGGACTTGATGATCTTAAAGGTCTTTTCCAACCTAAACAATTCTACAATTTTATAACAGTTTAGTTTGTTCCAGAGGCAATATTCTCCAGCTCAGATATTACTTCCTATCTTTCTCAAAAACTTTAAAGTTCTATAGTTTGATATGTGAAACTGAGCATGTGCCATCCAAATTCTGTATCTCTTTCCTCACATTACACACAACTCTGTACCTGGATAGGGACTGGGGAGAAATCATAATGTATACTGAAAGTATGCAGGAGAAATCTGACATAAAATCTGAAAAACAACACACTGAGAAACAGCAGGGGTTTCCTTCAAATAGTTGCAACATCCCTAATAAAAAAAAGATAACTGTCAGCAAGCAATGGGAGAACCTGAGAAACAAAATTAAGTGATTTAGTTTGCCTGGTAATGATATAAGGCATCACAGAAATACAGAAAATCACTGCAAGTTAAGAAAAATCTGACCCTAAAACACACAGGAAAGACAGAGTTTTTGTAGGAGAGGGAAGCAGCAGTATATCTGAAAAACATTGATAAGAAATCATTGAAGAGATATCTTAAACAGAGTATGAATGAATGCAAATCCTGGGTTATAAATACATAACATAGCACTGATATTTCAAAAGCTAGTTGACCAAGAAAAGGTCGGTCAGTTACACAAACTTAAGGGATACAAAAGAAACAGCTCCAAATGTCAAATGATTATGAAATATTTCAGCTCCACATACAAAATATGTAACATGCACTTAATCTCTACAATTATGGCTTCTCAGAACAGCTTCTTTCACAGTGTGCAGGACTTGAAGCTATTCTGAGGTTTCTCCTCTAAAACATGCTGGAATCCCTTTAAGAAGTAACTACAGTCAAGCTACTAATTAACAGTGACACAATACAATTAAGTTCAACTTCCTCCATAATCACAGCATAAAATAACATTGTCACACTAATCTTCTGAGTGGGGTATTTAAAAGTTTAGGGAAAAGAAAAAAAAAAAAAAAAAAAAGGTGAAAAATCTAATCAAAAAAGACCCAGAAATAGAGAGTGCACTAAACTTTTTAACCACATCATGAAGAAAACTCGGGATTTTTAGGCAGTATAGGTGGTACAAAACTCAATACTTACTTCTTTACCTAGCACAGAAGGAAGAAGGAAAGAAAAAGAATGGGAAAGGGGTGAGTACTTCTGTGCTTTAGAGAATAGGAACTTAATTTTAGGCAAGTCAATAGGAAATGATAGCAAGTAAAATGCTCCATTGGAGACCATGGACATGCAGCAGAAGAGTTCAGTGAAGACTTCTGCTCAACCTGCAAATCAATAAAACAGTGCTGGGATGTATGAGGTACTGAAGAGAAAATAGAGTTGGAATTATTATAAGGCTGGTACATGAATCAGCACAGCCTTAACTGGAACATTGTGTTTAGTTCCCTGAAAGTGAAGCGGAGCAACAGAGACTGCTGAAAACCCCCCCTGCCCCAAGACTCTAGAGTCACTGAAAGACCAGAAGATACAGAAAATGAAGATATTAAAGATTAAATGGAAGAGTCTTCAGTGAGGTAGACAAAAAAAAAAACAACCAAACCTGAAAACGAACAAACACTTTAAAAAAAAAACAACAAAACCCCCCCAAAACAAAACAAAAAAAGGAGAGAGGGTATGTAAGAAGGTAAATTTTATACCCACTTTCATATTCATTCATGATAAGGGGGTGATTAAGTAGGCTAAACAGTCACAAAATTAAAAGAAAATTTTGAATGCAATACTGAGCAAATCCATAGAGCTTGCTCTTCTGCTGTAGAGGCAGAAATTTACAGTTCACAAATAAAGAGCACTTTTTACAGATAACATTCATCGTACACATAAAGTTTTAGAAAGATTTTTGAAAAAAATTATGTAGAAGGCTTTCCTATCTTAAGGGACAAAGCCAAAAATGATTGTTTGATACTTAACAAATGGAAGATATTCTGGAACTTCCTGGGCCTAATAGAATCTTAACAGTGAAATGTGTGCATAGAAATATTGTACGATGCAAGACCCACCTCTTCTCTTTCCTTGATTTCCCAGAGGGTGATACAAATATAGGTGAATGAGAAGGAGGATGACCAAGGAGACAAACTGGCAAGTAAGACTAACAAGACCATATTCTGCCCCAATATTTGCAAAATACAATCACAAAACCTCCATAAACTTGTGTGGCAGGACAATATAACCTCACATTCTACATACAATTCATTCAACATGTTGAAAGAAGAAAAAATAACATTTCATGTAAATACTGGATGTTGAGAACTACATTATATATAAGGCAGAGAAGTCTCTTGCAACATTGAAAATAATGTTAGGATTTAAGTTTCCATGCAAATGTAACATTGAAGGCTGCATAACATTCCTTGGAGGCCTCTCTGGGTTAGATACTTTAGTGTCTCATGGAAAACTGCTTCCCAGGGACTAAGACTACAGACAGAAATTTAATTACTGTTCAGATAAAATAACCCATGGTGCCACAAAGTGTGTTCATAAAACAATCTTTTGGAAAGAGGTAAGTGGGGAAAGTGTGGCACTTCAAAGCCCTGCTCAGCCTCCATAGCCTAGCCTTGTGTGGCAGCCTGTCATAGACCTGTACATGGACTAAAACGGTTCAGCAAGTTAGTCCTATTCTGCGTCTATTTTTTAAAGATGATTTCTTGAGGAATAGACACTTTCCATAATGAGGTCACATGAAATGGCCTACTTGATCATTACAGCACATTTTTATCTCTACATTTTCCGACTGTTTGAATGGAAACAGTGTGTTTTCTTATTAGTGACCTTCCCTCTCCTTGTCTTCCAAAGCTGCATTTTTTTTCATGAGGAAACAGTCTGACTTTGAGAATGAGGCAGGTAAATATTGACTGGTCGTAATATTGAGTCATAGTCACTGCAGATGAACTAGAACAAGACCATCACGATAAAACACACTTCTTGCTGAAGTCTGGATCAACATTTCCAGTCTCTTAGAATCCAGGTGAAATTCACCTGATCTAACATAGGAATATAATGTTAGACATGCAGGTCTGAGCAACTCAGTCTGAGAACTCTGTATTCAATGGAAAGAAATTCGCATTTCCAAGTAACGATCCAGCTTAGCCCAAAGAACATGTCTAAAAATGTCAGATGAAGCCCTTTCTGGAATTGTCCATTTCTCTCCATCAGCTATAAAAAGAAATTAGGATTACCAGATCAGATTTAGACATTTAATTCTATGGCACCTAAAGCAACATAAGAGACAAAACCTTTTTCTGATCTCTGTATGTCTACCCAGAATACTCAAACATACGCTTAATCTTCTTCCTTCCCTCCAGCTTTTTAAGGCTTGCTATTCTGGGTACATGCTAATTGTCATAAAATTGGTCCAAGCTCAACAAGAGAGTGGGAAAGGGAACACACTGAACATCCATCTGCTTACCCCTTGCAGATCTTTGTAGGATGCCCTGACTCTGAATAAAATTCTTGGATCCAAAACCTTTGAAATTTCCCAAAACAAATATCAAGACTTGGATCCTACTTTCTTATGCCCACACTCTGATGCACGTTCTTCCTAAGGAAATACATACTGCATTTCTTTATTCTTTTCTTTGTGATCTGATGAAATACAAAGAGGTTTCATTTCAGTTATTTTCAGGTCAGCTTCTACAAAATATTTTTTTAAACATTCTACAGCTTTCTGAAAGACAACTCATTTACATTGCTTCACTTGGCATTCAAGCAGTGTATGTCCTCAGATGAGTCAGCTCATGGAGCCCAGAGCCTCTCAAATTATGGCTGAGCTCTACCGTGCTGTCAGAGGTGCGGGGCAAGACACCACAACTCTGAACCGCAGATCCACCTCAGGACAACCTGTGCCAGCCCATCTCCCACAAAAGCTCAGTGTCGCAGTTCAGTTAGCTAAATTAAACTGTATATTAGGAAGCATTTCTTTACCACGAGTGTGGTCAAACACTACAACAGGCTTCCTAGAGAGGCAATCAATGCCCCAAACCTGATGGTGTTTACGAGGCATTTGGACAAGCACAGAATCATTGAATCACTCAGGTTGGAAAAGACCCTTGGGATCATCATTAGCCCTACTCTACAAGTTCACCCCTAGACCATATGCCCCAACACCACATCTAAGTGATGCTTAAACACATCCAGGGATGGTGACTCAACCACCTCCCTGGGCA
>WTSP01019981.1:28624-68995 GCA_025331215.1 Actenoides lindsayi
CTATTCTATTCTATTCTATTCTATTCTATTCTATTCTATTCTATTCTATTCCATTCCATTCCATTCCATTCCATTCTTTTGGCCCTGACTATTCTATTCTATAAATTATAGAGGAGAAAGCATGCAATCTATAGTTTGCTTTTTCTACATTCAAGTGCTATATGCAGACTCATTAAAGTATGGCTGTGTGATTAAACAATCCCAGCTGTGAAACTGAAAAAGCAAGGAAAACATCCAAGGAGTTATCTTTTTTTTTTTTTCTTC
Organism: Actenoides lindsayi; assembly: GCA_025331215.1. Classification (NCBI taxonomy): domain Eukaryota; kingdom Metazoa; phylum Chordata; class Aves; order Coraciiformes; family Alcedinidae; genus Actenoides; species Actenoides lindsayi. Next base: position 28,889 of record WTSP01019981.1, read on the forward strand.
CACATGAAAAGGGTGGGAAAGCCAACATAATTTGACATAATTGTTCCATTTGACTGACACTTCATTTTGTTCATCCATATGAAAAACAAAAGGCTACTTTAATAGTAACAGCAACTAGCTTTTTTCTCCAGGAACTGACTGCCTTGAGCCCTGGAGGAGTTCCCTCACCATCCAGGCACATGGAAGAAGAGCAATAGTACATCTGCCCCCAGCAGATTTCTAGCCTCTCAGCCTTTTATTTCCCCAGCAGGAAGCACATAGAGAATTTGGCCTCATTTGCAAATACTTTCAGGAGCGCCCACACTGCAGTTGTCAGAGCCTTTATTCCCAGTTCCAGCACAGCACACGTAACAACACAGCTATGGCTGTGTGTGGGGCAGTGATATGCTAAGAACCATTTCACTGGGAAGCAGCATTTCTCTTGTGAAAAGCACTGGCCCCTGCAGTTTCATTCCATCCTGCATCAAAGCCCAAAGAGGAGAACAGGTAGGAGCTGTTACACACACGCACGTTTTGGCCCCTCAGTCCCAATGGATTGGTCTTGATGACTAATGAGAAATTCGTCTTGGAGTTTAAGGAGACGAGTTCTTCATATAAAGACTGATAAGCTGGTAGCCTTTAGAGGGAAGTCTAACCAGCCCTTGCATAGCATGTTATATGGCAGATCAAGCCCTAATGCATGCAATTCCTTATGCATGGGCTAGTCTCCCTTTTTTATAAATTTGAACAAACCTAGACAAGAGAAATACTACAACGGCATGCTCCACTGGCTTCTTTTACTTCTTCAAAATGCTAGTGCCGGATAAATTTCTAATTATTTTCTTGAAGTAGAAATAATCAAAGACTTTGAAGCTACAGACTATTTCTGACACAAAGTAATTATATCATGTCCTTCTCTTAAGCAAGCTGACGTAACCACTGATGTGCTGGATAGGCTAATTTCCTCAGCAACAGCAAACCAAGGCCAACCATCAGCACTCACATTAAACATGCATACAGTTTGTTGCAGGCTACCTTGCATTTACCTCTGGCATACTTGGGCAGCTCTCACTACTCAGTCTGTCTCAATATTTCAAAAACACTGTTCCCACACCTTCCTACATATACTTGGCACAGCCTTTTGACCTGCTTCAGCACTAGAAACCTACGTAGCTAGCACTTGGTGAGAAGAAGCCTAAGAAGGATATAAGAAACATTTTTCAGTCTAACTAGTGGTTCCCAAGCAGTCTGGACCAACAGATTGCTGTCAAGCCTTGACATTTCTCCTGAGCCACTAAGCACTGTGCCACTAAGCAATGTGCCTACCACCAGCCAAGAGACACGCTGAGTTATAGGCAGAAGTGATGACTCCCAAGTGAAAAGAAAGTAAAAGTATTCACCAAATTAGTTTCAGACTGAAAGTAAGTAACCCATGGAACTTATTCTAGAAGACATAAAAGATTAATTATGGAACAGGGTAAATAAATCAAAGTCATGTAATATAAACATTGCAGGAAATGAAGGTGTGAGACTTACACAGTTATTAATTTATCCAAAAGAGAAGTCTTACATTTATGTAAGATGAAAGATGTAAATAAACTTTATTAAGAGATCAGCCTTTTTGTGCTAAATCTTCCCTAAAGATGTCACATGTGGGATGAAGAGGGTGTCCCTTTGTGCCTGCAACTGGGTACTGAGCATGAATATGAGTCGTTGCCAGAAGAGCACTGATGCAGGGCAAAGCCTGTCTTTTACTACCTAATCACTAAAATTAAGCTGTTTTATTACAAATAAGATAAGTTTTTGCAATTATGGTATTACCCTGTTTCCAGGCACATTCAATCTAAGCTTAAACCTGATTTTTATAGCCTGTGGTTCCCCAAAATCATGATCTTGTTTGGTAGCCTATGAGAATTATGAAGACAAAAAGTTAATTGCTTCTACCATTTCTTACCTGTGATTATTTTATTTGACTTTTCTTCCCTTGATATCTCATTTTAGTCTCTTCTAAGGAGAAACAAAAAAGTCAATAACTTTCACAGCATGCTATAAAAGGTCTCCCAAAGTCATTGTTCCACTCTCTTTAGGATATTTGGAACTTACTTTGTGTCTTTCTTACTTCTATGTCTTACTCCATGTTTTTTCATTTCAGTCACTGGTATGAGAGAGTTTGAGGCTCTGAGGTACTGTTTAAGGCCTAAAGACTCTGCTGCAATGTATTAGAACCAGTGGAAGTGCCAGCGAAGACTGTCAGCTTCCACAGGACAAAGCTTCCACAGAACAGCTTTGTACCACTTTCTGTAGCCTTCAAGACTTCCAGGGATCTGCTGACAACAATAGAAGGATTACTAGATCCAAGCCAACCAGCACATATTAGCACTCAGTCAATAAGTAAACCTCCTCATTTCTTCCTTGAACCCAACTCAGAATTACGTATTATTGAAATCCCTCAACCTCTCCCTAACTTCTTTGTCCCCAGACAGCATTACTCCCATTGCGAATCTGCATTCAGCTGCTGAGACTTCCCACTTTAAAACTGTGTCAAGACACTGATGATGTTTTGACAGTGCAGGCTGCAATGTAAAAGATTTGACACAGCTTAGAAAGAGGTAGGAAAAAAGTGTATTTCAAATACAGGAACAACCGGTTTTAAAATGTTTCATCAAAAAGAGCCAGGCCATCCATAGACATATACGTACACATGTCAGCTGAGAGCACAGGTTATTTTAAGATGATGTCTTCTCGAGATGGAAACTCTGCATTACATATTATTACTCACTAAGGCTGAAATTTTAAAAATATGATTGTCTAGAGTCAGCTTCCTAAATCAAATATAAGTGCCATATTTCCAAAAGTGCTAAACACTAGCAAGTCCTGCTGCAATGCTTTCTACTTCTGTGGCATGTTGACTTCTGTATGATGAACACTTTGATAAATCCAATCCATTCATTTAGATGTTTACATAAGGGCTGAGCTAGCATACCAAATTTCAGACTGATGAAAATTATTTTCTGTCAAAACATGAAATGTCTCTGCAGTGAAAATGCTGACGCATTCTTAACAGTAACAGCAAATCAAAATCCTAGACTAGAGTGCACATTCACCTCTTCTCAGAAAAACAGTAAATTTGATTAAATTCATTACGACTGTATTTGAATCTTCTATTACATTAATGCTCAACGTGAGTTGGGCAAGCAGGGTTGGTTTTGGTTTTTTTAAATGCATGTGTACAGTTCCTGAGCAAAATAGTAGATAGTAGACATTTTTTTCTAGAAGCAAAACCATGGCCAGAGGGTGCCCTTAAAGCAGTAAAATCACATAACTTTTTGTGTCTGAGAGAAAAGTCAGTGTTTCTGACATTTGTTCAAGCCATCCACATCTCCAACATATGACTGCCAACAGAATACTAGGGAGCAGAGGGGCAGCGAAGCGGAACTGAGCAGTGTGAGAGACAGAGAGTCATGTATTAGTAGACCCACTATCAGCCAGGGCCTATCAAATCTCTAATTCTTTTTTATTTCAAGAAATAAACACAAGACACAAAACTTCTATTTTTACAAAACAAAGTATGGTGTAGAATAACATTCTACATGTTTTGAGGCATAAACAATATGGGCTTGTTTTTCATTGGCTCCTTAAGTTTAACTCATCATTTTCCAGGCTTAGCCTTTGATTTTTCTCCTGCTGTTGACAGTGGCTGCTTGAACACTTCCCATATTAGGTTGCACTTTTTATTTTATTCCAGTAAGATACTGGACTGCAAAACACAAAATATTAAGGAAGACTTGTAATTCAAAACAAGAAGGTACCATACCACCTGTGACATTTACAAAATGTTGCATCACATTGTCCTTAATCAACCATAGCGTGCTGCTACAAATCACTGGAGTTCTTAGTTGCAGCACACTCTCTGAGCCAATGGCATAGACATAACAAGATGAGGGAAAGAATTTGATGATTTTTTTTTTTTTTCTGACTAGCCACAGTGAATAGAAAATGTACCAGTAAAGCTGTGGAAGTGTGAGTTAATGCTTGCTTTGTAATAAAACAAGCATTTCAAGGCCACAGGAGGTATTGGACAGATGATAAAGTAATTCAGAATTCTTAATTCAGCCAATCTTGTCATACTTTTGACCATTTCACATATGTCCTTAGTGCACATGAAACTCATTCACAGCACTGCTTCCATTCTTCACTCTGTATTCAAGACTTTCATGTTTCTTTGGCAGTACACGGAAGGAATCAAGCAACCTTTGACAGGGGAGTTGAACAGTAACCATGAAGACAGTGCAACTACCTTCTGCACTACTTTGTCATGGTGCCTTCAGCATAGAAAAGGCATGACAGAAGTTTGCCAGGCTGAAAGATGTACAATACACACTGTATTACAGCTCAGAGGCTGCCATTAGTTGACTGGGAGTGGCAAAAGACCCCTCAGCTCCCTCACTAAACCAAAACACATTCTCCTGTCAAGAACAATCCAATAAATATAAGACTCTAGTAAAATATTCTTTTCCCCTCTTTCAGCTTATCCACATGAACCCCTGGAAAGAGAATGCTGTCCTGCAGAATTGTCCATGATTGTAATGTTCCAATTCCTACCAGAAACTGTTGCATTTGCCAGGCTCAGCATACAAGCTCTCTTGAGCATATGAAACACTCTGCCTCCAACATGCACGCGTGAATAAAGCACAGCATGATCCAACCAGTATTAAAACAATGATTGTCATAAGAACCTATGAAGAACTGTTTTCCAGTCAATATACTTTACACTGTTAGTCCAGTCTCCTGAAGAACTGAAAGCTAGGAGGACTAAAGTGATGCTGGCAAGGAGAAAAACAGATGAAAATACACAAGTTCTTCCATAATAGCACTCCCCGTGATAAGTATCTGCCCTGACATAACTAAGACCTTCTGTAACTAGGCTGTTCACCTAGATTTATGACTGTTTCTGAGTATCTAACTGCAGCCATTGCTATAAAAACACCTTCCATGTTCCAGGGCTTAAAGCATGTTGGACTTCATCTTGTTAACTGAAAGCTGAACTGTAATGCCCTCATATGTAAAGACTCATTACTTACATAGCTATAGCTCTGAGTAGCCTTTACAACTCACCTCTCTCTTTATGACACTTCTAATCTTTAAAGGAACTAATTTACTCAGAACAGAGTAATCAATAGCATGTGATTAAGTGCATCGCTACCTGCCCTGTTAAACGACAAGTCAAATTCAATAATACCGAGACCTCCACTTTAAAAGGTGATTGTCATGCAATCATCTTCATGGGATCCTCCAGAAAACCTATATTCCACTACAGCAATAGGACTGCCATTTCCAGCAGCAAAATTCATAAAACATTAGAACTTTTTTCTTGACACCACACTCAGAGCTGGAATTAACTCCTAGAAGAAAAAACAAAGAATTGCAAAAGCTACTCTCACTCAGGAAATCTAAAGAATAATAGAGTTCTGTTATTATTTTTGAAGTGGAAAATACAGAGCAATTGTCACTGATGTGCACTTTTTAGTTTTTGCAATATACCTAAAACAGAAAAGAATTCTCAAGCAAAGATCCACTTTTGCTCTTTTAGGTAGAGTGCTTTGGTTCTACAGATCAAAGCATAACTGCAAGTTACTTGAACTAACTACATACAAGTGAAGAGGGAAATGCATGAAATGATGGATATGAATATTTAGATGGGCAGAAAGCAGAAAGCCAGAAGAAAGTCCTGTTGGCTTTGTTGATCCTCACTGGCCAAAGCCAGTTATTTAGCTCAAGCCACTTTTGTGATTTCTTTGGCTCTCTTTTCCCTTCTGTTAAAGGTACAAATCACATCTGTCATCACATTTTTTGTCAGAGCCTGAGCTAGGAAAATAGTTATGAGTTTTCTCTCTTTTCCATAAATTACAGCTGTAGGAATGAAGCTGTTACATGCCACAAAAGCAGCGTTTCCTCAAAGCCACCAAACAGGTGCTTTAATATGGAATTGTTTTGAACTAAAGCAATCACTGCTATTGCAGTTACAGGCTCCAAAATGCTTTTTTAAATCTTTAACATTGATTTAAGGCTTCACAGTTCTATAATTTTCTGTAAAGAAATCACAGTCTTGTTACTATCAAGGTTTCTATGGAAAATTCTTTTCTTCTTTGGAATCCAATGACAGAATAAAGATTATATATACACCCACATGCACATAAACACATTTTTTGGTTTACTGGATATGTTCACCTCCTCTCTGTGAGAAATCTGAAAAAGTGTGTGCATGGAAAATTATATGTGAAAGGAGAGGGTAACTTTAGAGGCTGTCTTGTAAATCAGGTATTACGCTATCTGCACGTTTTCGAACTCTCCTTGTCACTACTGATGCAATTTGGATCATTACAACTGGGTTTCCGCAGGTAGAGGTGTGTACAACACAGCCTGAGCTCTGCTAGCTTTGAGCCCTTTGACTAGCTTCAGCTCTTAGGTTGCATCTGTGTGGCCTTGCCAAAATCAGCGCTTATGTGCCTGGCTAATTGCTGGTCATTTTCTCAACAGCGAGCACTATTGACTCAACAGCAGCTACATGTTTGATTTTTCTCTCCAGTCACTGGGGAAGAGGGAAACACATCTAGTCTTCAGCCTTTTTCAAAAGAATAGGAATGAAAGATAGACACAGTTGCTTGCCAGTGGATAAAGAAAAGAGGTTGCAGTTTTTCATGAATAATAAAATAATTAATAATTGAGGGATACTATTTATAGCAGACAGGTGCAAACAATTGCTAGAGACGAAGCTCAGCTTTAACCAGAGAGTACAATAAAAATGATGATATTTAAAAAGTAGCAGCAGCTACAGCAATAGGAAAGATGAAGATCAGGAATACATCATTTTCCAGAAAGGAAATTGTGACTGAAGCTAAATAAGAAGCAGGATAATAAACATGCTTTGCTTATCGGCCTGATGTGTAAGACAGTGCTTCGATGACAAGTATCTGTAAACTTAAAGAATTGCTTTGACATTTTTTATCTGTCTGTAAGAATACAATATTTAGCAGTATTTCAGATGCTAACAAAGTAATTGAATGGAATGAACTGAAATGAAGAATTCAAAATAGCATGAGTCTTTAGAAAGATATACATAGATAAGAAACAAAAAACTCATATGAATTGCAAAGTGTTACTGAATATATAGGTTTGCTAAGCATCAATAGTAGGAAATACATTTAACGTTGATAAACCTTAAATAACTGAAAAAAAGTTTAAAAAAATATTATGCTAAGCATTATGCCACTCTCATGTAACAGTGGGTATTATATGTCCTCTACCAGTTTTGAATATGTTATAAAATGCTACAGAGGAATTACACACCTAGAATTATAAGCATGTGGCTACTGCCATTATAATAAACAGATTACTGCTATGAATATTTAAAACATAATCAGTTTATATGTAACAAAATTAATTCTGACACTTACAGCATTGCATGACCTTAAGGCAATGCAGGCAAAGTACCTGCAATGCACCCAAAAGCAGCTGTACATGTCAATAAACTGTAAGATTGCATGAGCTTTGGAAAGAAACAGATATATTCAGAGCCTGAAACAGTAGGAAGATGGTAAACCAAAAAATATTAGATGTATATATTAAGCACTATTTTTCAGACTTTCCTTCTTATCCCTGTAAAGACTGTTGGCAATGCTCACTTTTATTATGTGCTTTAAATTAGAGAGTATGATGGACGTCACATTAATAAATTACAATACATGCAATGCTTTGGCTGTGAGTCTACCCCATCTAAGCAAAGTGTATTCAAAGCAATTTCATTTCTTCAGAGATCAGGACATTTATAAATTACTCTCTTATAAAATGGGATTAAGATTGCTAAATGACCCATGTAGGCACATTTTACTCCAAAATGAGATCCATAACTCATAACATGATATTGGTATATGGATAGTCATACAATACACTGGTCCTTTATACTACAATGGGTTTCCGATGACAGTGCTGACTTCTGTCATGTTTTCTTTGTACCTTTCTTTAGTCATAGAAATATAGTATAGCAGCATTTCCAGAAACAGATTTCACAAAACACACAAGTGATGCACAGAAATCCCTGAGGCATTGTTCCTCCTTCTCAAGCAATGAATGTGGCTCTCAGCCACAAGTTATTTCACAGCTGTGGGAAAAAAAATATAAAATAATAAAAAAAAAGATATACTGGTTGTAGTTTGAAGGCAAGAAGCTAAAGCCCTCAAAACACTGTACCCAAAACCATGTACATTAATAAAATATTAGCATTTGTCTACATTAGAATGGCACTTTTCTACCAAAATCAAAAACAACAGGCTTTGCAAAAGTCACGTCATAAATACAAAGACTGCATCTCTTCTGAGCACATCATCTAGCACATATTTGTTCTTTCAATACCACTGTGAGGTAGAGAAGTGTCCTCCCCATGCTGTAGTTGGGGATCTAAGAGACATTACTTGGTTTTCCCAACCTTCCAGGAAATCTACAGAAGGAAGAGGAACAAACTGGGTCTCTGCAGTGTCAGCTAGCATCCTTCCTATTACATCCAGCAGCATTTCTGGCACTTAAAGTGGAAAATTCAGAACAAAGCAAATGACAATCTACATGAACAGTAGTGGATTGATGCTGTTAATTCACTTCTTTTGTCTGCTTTTTGAAGAAATTTATAAACAGCTGGATTTACTAGACTTTTGAGAAGCAGAAGATGCTGCATGCACCAAATCTCTGAATTTACTTTTGCCTGTGCATGTAGGTTAGATCTCAGAGTTATCAGAAAGTAGTTTGCTGGGGGCAGGCTGTGGTTTGCACTTGTTGTTATGTTATTTTGATTCAAACGTATAATCCAACAAGATAGCAAACTTCAAGAATTCTAAGCACCAAAATACCACACTCTGCAATGGGAAGTATTCTAGTATTTGACCCAGAAGAAAGATACATCACCTCCAACAATACAGATAAAGACATTTACAAAATTATCATGTAACACATGCCAAGTCCCACATTTTAAATAAAATGTGTGTTTTGTTAGTTGATATGTTAAAGAAATATTCTGCTGTTACACCACTGCAACATACTCACATTGGGAAATACCTACAAGCTTCAAGGAGACAGTAAATAAGCATCCCAAAAGGATACTGTAAATATTATCTACAGAGTATGTCACATACCAGTTGCAGCACACAATATATCACACTACAATTATACATAACTGAAACTACAGACTTCTCCTGCATTTTTTATTACCAACCCTGACTTTCTCTTCCTGATTAATTTCCATGACAACATCATACTAGTACTTTAGTTTTCAATCCCTGAATCTGTAAGGGAAACAGACTTGATCTATGTAGTGATGATCCTGAAATCAAAAGTCTAAAACTTGTCAGCCTGATCATGAAGATGGCTAGATAACTTACTCTAGCAGTAAAGCTCTGATAAGCAGGCAAGTACTTGCTGGTGACAATTACCAGTCTTTGGACAGCTTTATCATCAGAACTACAAACAGCTGTTCCTGAAACCAAGCTTTGGCTTCACTGTGTTAAGCTTTGCTCACCACTCTTCTTTCCAACACAAGAACTGGTAATGGCACATGCTGTTTAAATCCTCTTCAATTTATCCTGTCATTTTTTATTGCAACAACATAAACTGTGATATTGCAAGATACTGAGTGTTATAAAGTACTGCGTGACTTTTACTCCTATGAATGTCAATTAGAGTTCAGTTTCTTACAAAAGTAGGATGATATTCCCTGTCTTCTGTGAGCGAATAATCCATGAAAATAAAATAATAATAATAAAAAAAATTTAAAGTGCTGCATTAAGTATATTTCCACAGCAAAATATCAAAGTCTTTTTGCAGATGTTGGCAAATTCTGAAAATATTTTTGCCAGTCATAAAGTGAAAGCTATTAGTAGATTACAGATCTGCAATTCAGGATGTAAATTCACAGATCTAGTGTCTTCCTTAAAGTTCACAAGTCTGAAGTGAAATCTGCAGAAATGTTAAGAATCTGTTATGACCTTTACCAGACTTTTTATGAAGAGCTGCACAGAATGAACCTTCTTCAGAACACCCCCTCTGAAGTTCAGTGTTTGAACATTTTACTTGGAAGATGTCAGCGAGTTTGCAGCTGGCTTTCATCCTTTATGAATACTGCCCTTAGACTCTACTGAAGTGGACACGGATGCAGATGTATTGTTATCGATACATCCCAATACTTTGTGGGTTTTAACCTTATAAAGGTAGAGGTCCTGCACCACTATTCCCTCTGAATGTTAAGAAAGAGCAAATCTGAGGAGGCTTTACAATTTGTTGTCCTCTTTGTACTCAGTCTAGATTGTGAAACAATTTAATGTGGCATTTGCAAATACAACTGAGTCTCCAGTGAGCACATGATCAGTACACAGAGTCGCTTAAACTGTTGCCATCTGCATCAATAATATCTAAATACTGGCCTGGAAGATTTCTGCTTACAGCTATGCATTGAATCTAGTCTATATAAGGCCCGATATCCCAAGCAACGATGCTAAGAAGTAAAAAGGAAAATAGTATTTATAAAAATTTAAACAGGAAAGGATACTGTTGTGTGATTAAAAAGCAAGGCTTTCATACAAAAGTTTTGGCATTCAGGTGCATGTAAGCAAAACTCTCAGCCAATTACATCATTGTATACTATCCAGAAAAATATATAAATCGGTTATAATGGAGATGTAGCTATCTCATAGACTCTGATATATTTATGGTTCTTTTAAGTAAGTCAAGGCAAAACATTTCTTGCATAATTTAACTAAACTTAGGAACTCTTTGTAAAGTGGAAGAGGGAAATTTCACTGAAATACATTAAAAAAAGAGAATCCTAACACCTAAATGCCACCTGACAGCTAAATGTAAAGAACAAAAATTCCCACATTTGTAAGTGTTTTATTTCAATAAATAATTGATTTTATTTTCTTTGTATCTGATGGTCAAAGTTATCAGCACCTGTTGATTTGTCTAACTGTTGAATGATTTACACTTTAAGTATAATATTATAAAACCAGGCCCTAAAACAAGGAATTCTTTGGAACAGGACTACATTTGTATTCATCTGAAAGCCAAGTGAGAAAATCACTCTTGACTACTCATTTCAAACAAAATACAATTTAAATGAACTGCACAGAAAATAATACCTATGCTTGATATTAATAAAAAAACAAAATTCTAGGTGCAACCAGTTATCTTTGGCTAACCTAATGCAGTGATTGCCAATACATGAGATTTTTCTAGCTGAAATACAGAACAAGTTGCAGCATCTTGCTTCCAATTACTAAGAATGGGATTAAAAAAATGGAAGAAATAATATTCCAGCAATGTCTGTTGGCAAAAACAACCTGTCAGATCTATGACAGTCTGACAGCATTTTTAAAAACCCTGAGAATTTTCCAAGTCATGCTAAGATCCAGTTCATCCAACAGCAGCAGAGTGCCAACACCAGGCAATCTAGTAATCTAGAGGCTCTATTTAGGTTGAAATCTGCATTGCACTGCTGGTGTGCTCCATGCTCCCAGTGGTCCTGAATTTTGTGCCAGGGTGCCCTTGAAGATCCCCTCCTGCTGTGTGGACACAGGGTCCTCCAGCAGGAGGTTCAGATCCACCAGGTCCTCCTGGTGCTGCCCACAGGTAGGAGATTGTGTTGCCAATCACGAGACAGCTTTGGGTGGCAGGATCATGGGGTAATCTGGGTTGGAAGGGACCTCAGGAGGTTCCAAGTCCAACTTCCTGCTCACAGCAGGGTCAGCTTCAAGATCAGACCAGATTGCTAGGGCATTGTCCAGTTCACTCTAGAAGACCTCCAAGGATGGAGCCCTCCCAGGGCAGCCAGTGAGTTTAGGAACACCATAGGTGCCTACAGTTGGCAACTGTCCTGAACTTCATTGCCCATATACACACCACGTGAACTTTGAGGTCTGGAAATAAAATGGATTGGCCTCATCCTTCCTCCTCCATGCTGCACCAGTCAGTAATGGAGACACACACACCGTGTGCCAAATGAATCATAGTGTATGAATCCCACCTCCCCCTCAGAAGTAGTAAATGCAGCAACACCTGCGGCAACACCAAAGCTGCCTTCTGATAGAAGTAACCTTATTAACTGTAACTTCAGGAGAAAAGGAAATCTTGAACTCTCGGGAGTTACATGTTCATATACTAAAAAAATCAATATTAATCATGTATTTGAAGCCTGTCCATTAAAGAGCACTTTTTAAAACAGCTTCCATGGATGATTTCATGTGCACAGGAGTGATTCTCTTGGTATCACTCTGAGGAACTGATTATTTTCACTGTCTCTTCGAAAATTAAATCAGCAAGAGATAATGATGAAGGGAATCAGGTCTTTATTTATATGTAAGACCCAAAGGCTTTAGTTAATATAAAATAAAACAAGACTTTTTGTGAACTCAACTTGGCTAAGTGTTTTCTGATGAATAAAGTAAAAGAAATATACAATAGCATTTTCATAATTCAGCTAAAATGCTAGTATGTTACCAGTTTTTATAAGACTTCACATAAGGCACATAAACTTAAGGCATTAAAAGAGAAATTATTTTGTCTGTTGTTGAGGACTCCAACACACAGTCTAGAAGGTCTGTATATGTCAGCATTGTGACTTCCCTCTGATTTAGACTAGCTATTGCAGATTGTATTAAATCAAAATCAAATCCTTGGTACACTGACTAACAAGATCCCTGCACTTAAGAAAAATGCAGGCTTTTGAAACACAAAATAAGAGCTTCATCCCTTTTGATGACTACTTGTTGTAATACTATTCATTTGTTTCGCAACATTGTCTCAGCTATGGATCAATGCTGCTCTGTCCTGAGACTTTTCACCTATCTATAGAAAGAAAGTATCTTTCCCAACAATTATTGCAAAAACAAAGGGAGGAAAAAAGGACAGGTTTTCCACATAGGCTACATGCAACAGTAATTAAGCCTAGGAGCAAAAATAGAGATGTCAGTTTCTCCCTAAGGAAACCATTCTTAAAGAAAGCCTCATACAAAGGTTACCCTTCTTCTAATTGCATGAACAGAAAAATGTTATGGAAAGACCATTTTAATTATAACTGCACTCATTTCTACCAAATCTGCAGGTGTACAGACTTATTAATGCAAATTCAGTAAGGCTCACCCTCCTTTTTGAATTCTTACCAGATATGAATAGCTAGTCGGAAAACTCACCTTTTAATTGCACCTCTTGACATGTCAAACTGCATACAGTTATTGTGTTTAAAGGCAGCAGTGCATAATCAAGCTGTATATAACCATAAAGACTACCTTCTGCATAGGACTCTCCATATACACGTGATGGCACATATACTCACAGAAAATACTTTCTAGTGCCTTCCAGACTGGATTTGAAAAGATGATGTGTATATATACATATATGTATGTGATTGTGTGCATATAGACACAGAGACCGGCAGCACAAAAGACTGGTGTATATTTATTTGTCCAGAGAAATGATGACAATAGAGTTTACTTGGTTTTCCTTATTAAACGGAAACTATATTTCATTTATGTCTTAGCTGGTGAGTCCTGCACTTCCCCAGGGTGTTTATACTTTCATCACCACTCAGCTGCAGATCAGCAACGTAATCTATAGAGAAGAGTGAACACCAAGTGACATATCTTAACAGAGCACATCTCCATAACCTTTTTGATTATCAGACCTGGTTTTGGACTGCATACATTTTCCATGCCATATCAGGTGCAAGCCCCTAACGCCTATTTTCAAAGCACTCCGTGGCTGAGCATCAGGATATATAATAGTTGAAAAGCAACTATTTGAAGAAAAATAGTGAGGATTTGGGAAACATTATCACCCTTCTGGCAGAAAGGAACTTTCTACAGTAAAATTTTTCTCATTAAAACACACCAACACCAGAGATGGGGCTCAACTTCCACTTCAAATGCAAGTTGCATTTCTTTGAATCTTCTCTAACAATGACATGCATCTTTCTAAAAAACCGTATGTTTAGTTTCACAATATGCAATCCTCATCTTAGGAAAAGGATTAAATGGCTAATATGATATTGTATATAATATATTATTATATTAATTATATTATTATTAGATATTTACATATTATTATACTAATCATTAATAGTATTTAATGCATTTCTGAAAGGAGCAACAATGAAAGAGGAAATTATTTCTGAATATAAGAAGTGTCAAGAGCAAGACAAAATTGTGGTCAGTCACCTTTCCTTACTCCACAAATCCTTTGCTTTGACTAGGTACAATAACTGATAAATAGCATTATCCTATGACAAGAACACAGTAAATTAGCTAAGGTATTGTATGGAACACAACAGCTTTTTTGTATCTTGTATGCACCCATCCACACATGCCCATGTCCACAACCCAAAGACCTAGTAAAGGAGAAGTATTCAACACCTAAATACAGTCTAATTCTTATACCTTATCAGTCTAGGCTGACTAGTCTAGTTAAGGCACACTGGTTTCTTCATCCAAGAGAATGACTTGAGAGAGCAAGATAGCTCCTTGTATCTCCTATAGCATCTGACTTCCTTGGTTTCCCAAGCCCTAATGATCCACTGTCCAGCTAGAACTGGATCAAAAGAGGCATCTCTGGCACTCACTCAGAGCAAGACTCACACTCTCATTGTTGGTTTCACGTACTGACTGCACCACTCCATCTGACCTCATGCTATTCAGAGAAGGTATACAAAGATATTTTGGACTCGTTTTTATGTTAGAAAACATTTCCCAGTACACAATGAAATAAATCATCCTTTCAATTTCACTTTCTTTTCATTTAATCCCCAATTCACAAAAATGGATTGTTTTCAATGGGTTTATCACATGAAACCGAGAAATAATAATAGCCAGCAATTAAGTAAAATTTAGCACTTATTACTCAAGAATTGTCTAGGAAAAGAACATGTTTTCCATAAGTGCATTCACAGTTCAAAATTCTTTTGAGCATATTTTAATGCATGCACCTCCTCTCCTACAGACTTTTAATAAACTGCTCATTGCAAGAATGTATCATATCTTGGATACTCACAATTCAAAATTAATTTGACAAGTCTTAAGCCACACATGTCTTTTGTTGATTGCATAAGCATAACTCATCTAACCTACACTATGTCCATTTGTGAGTCTGAATTCTATATTTACTTCCCATTAATATTCTCCAATACTTTTTTAAAAAGCTGTTTTTCTAACTGCTCCTATGAGTAACCATGTTCTCCTGTACAGTCAAGCAACCTACAGGGAAAAATCAGAGTGAAATAGCTTTGCCTAACTCTGTTCCTACTTTTGAGTATAAATCCAAGAAGCTATATACTTAAAATCTGACTAGAAAGTTCTAAAGAGGAAAAATACGGTATCTTTGCCATAAAATAAAGAATATTCTGCTTCTGTTTGTGTAAAAGAAAAACATGAGCTATGGTCTTACTGTAAGTGCCACACACCTAGTCTCAATCATTAATCATTTCATAGAAAATACGTAAGTGATCCATTTTGTATTCATCAGCTTTGATATGCTGTCTGCCCTCAAAGACCTCTTTAAAATATTTACAGAGTCTGAAGTACTAGAGATGGTTTTCTGAACCATTTTCTTTTTCAAACTGTAATATAGCTGCACACCTACTCCAAAGTCACAGTTTGCCATCTCTCTCTTTTTAATTTGAATTATAACTTGCAAAAAAGTCAACATCTCCTTACAATAGGAATCACTCAGGTTGAATACTCATTATGTGACCAAAATAGAAATTGAGGAGTTAGAATAGGCACGCTGTATTTATAGCGTCCTTTGACTGTATCCCAGCACACAGAATCAAGTCTTTATGTTAAAAATAGTCTTCAAGTCTTTGGTCTTTAAGTTAAAATTAGCACCTGAAAACATTAACACTTCAGGAATTACAGCTCGAGCAACAAATCTCACCATTTCAGTTACAACATGTGATAACACTCTTTTGCAGCACCTGCAAAAGCTCACATAATGGGATGTTCCCTATTAGGTAGAGACTCAGGAGGTGTAGCAGCTCCAGGTTGGGTGTAAAGGGGGCTCTGAGCCCAAAGCTAGAGCATGGAGCCACAGATGCCATACTACACATCCAGCCTTCATCCCACGGACTTGGGAGAACAGTGTCAGGCTGATGATGATGGTGCCACAGTGTGTCCAAGTCAATCTGCTTTGAGTCCATGTGGCACATCTCCAGCCCATACACTCCTTCAGTCACCGGCCCTCATCCTGTAACTCCTGCAGCTCATAACCATGCAAAATGAGAGTGTAATAAGCAGACAGATTGGATTCAGTATTTAAGCTTTGCACAAATACAGGAGGCCTCACACCACACACAGGAGTAAAGAAGTCAGCCTAATATTTCTTCAAGTCAGTTACCAGCTAGCTCTCACTCCCACAAATTTGCAGACTGCTAAAAACGACAGCTTTTCTTCATTTCAGCTGGCTCCTACTGGCTGTTTACCATGGTTTGAAATTTCTAATCTGACCACTGAACCAAGTGGGAGCCTTTAATAAGACAAGCAAGTCGGTGGAGGCCTCTGTCCCAGTCACTATTTGGCACAAACCAAAGCATCTGTATTGGCCAAGTCTCTGTGCAGACTTATTTTCCTAGGTTGGCTTGGAAATCTGCTCACCAGAACTCAGGTAGTAAACACTGGAGCAAGTCAGAAGGAGGGCCATGGAGATAATAAAGGGACTGGAGCACCTCTCTTGTGAAGACAGGATGAGTTGGGGTTGTTCAGCCTGGAGAAGGGAAGGCTCTGGGAAGACCTTATAGTAGACTTCCAGTACCTAAATGGGCCTGCAAGAAAGCTGGAGAGGGATTTTTTACAAGGGCATGTAGTGATACAATAAGGGGTACTGGTTCTAAACTGAAAGTTAGATTTAGATGAGATGTAAGGAACAAATTCTTCATTGTGAAGGTGGTCAGACACTGGAACAGGTTGCCCAGAGAGCTTGTAGATGCCCCACCCCTAGAAACATTCAAGTTCAGGTTAGATGGGGCTTTGAGCAACATGGACTAGTAGAAGATTGCCCTGCCTATGGCAGGGGGATTGGAACTAGATGATCTTTAAGGTCCCTTTCAACCCAAACCATTTTATGCTTCTTTGATTCTGTGATAATATTGACTAACTAGTATTTACTGTAGTCTTGAAATAAACAACAGTATATGCAAGAATATAAAAGAAAGCAAACTATGCCATATCTACTAAATGCAATAAACTTGTGCATAGGATTGTTAATATCAATAGACTAATATCTAGAAGGAGTAATTAGGTCTTTTGTCAAAAATCCACATAAATAAGGCATCAAATTAATAAAGGCCTAGCTACCTCTTCAGCACTTAAGTATCACAGTAATGGAGAAAAAATCCGAGATCTTTTATTGCCTCCTGTTTTCTTTCATTTTACAAATTTCCTCAAATTATATAAGGGGTGTATATATATATATATATATACACATAGCATTGCCAACATCATGAGATTACAACCCACAAGCAAAACCAAACACAGTCACAATACTGAACAGAGCAGTCTTACCTTGGCTTTAGACATTTTTCATAAAGGGTCATCTCTTTTTGGAGTGTTTTGGGAAAACCTTCCATAGAGAACTCCATATTTCTGCTTCTGTGGAAACGTGAGTGTACTTCCCTCAGCTCCTTCCTCCATGTACTGCTACCTGGGGCCCTCCACGACCAGAGACAAGCCCACAATCTTTTTCCTTCATGAACTCTAGTGTTGGGCGCCACTCCTTCCCAGTTTCTCATCTCTTTTAAAATTGATGCTTTCCTTTTATTCCACTCAGTGTATCCAATTCGAGGACTAGACAATCAGCTCTCTTACCTCCTACTGCATGGGTATTTTTTCTAAACTGTTCTTATGACTTTCCTCACCTCACCTTTCCCCCCCTGGGATCTGTTTACATATAAATGGGGGTAGGATGGAGAAACACACAGGTTCTGGGCATCTGCTACATATTCTCCTTTGCTTCTATCTCTCCCACTTCATCCTAAGTAAAGGGACAGGATGGGTAAGGAGATGCAGCAGGCTTCTTGGTTTGCCCCACAGGTTGCCATTCCTGGGACAGCAGAAACAAGTGCAGGCTGTGCAACAGCTGCCTCAGCTGGAAGCATCCTGCACCCCAGTCCAAAGCCATCTTCCACCCTCCCACTCTGGCAGCCATCCCACCCTCTGCAGCCAGCACTGGAGCAGAACTGCTGAGCTGTCAGCAACTTCTCACAAGAGGCCAATTTTTACGCCGCATAATTGTAGCAAAAAAAAAAAAAAAAAAATCATGAGAGTTGGCAACCCATGTTAAATTTGCATGCATATCTGATTAGCTGTGTCTTTAGAATACACAGTCTTACAAAATATTGCAAAATTATTCATTTTATTTTTTTTTAAGTCTGGATTGAATTCTGTCAAAATATAAAGCCAGTTTTCTTCTCCCTTCCCTCCCTCCAAGTGAGTATAATCCAATTTTCCTTTGAAAGTGTAACATTTTATTTCACATTGCTTGGGAGTTATGAACAAAAAGAGAAAAACAGTAATAGGAATGAAAATGGAATTTGCCAGATTCATCTTTATTTAAGCAGCCAGAGAATGAAATAGGACACTTTCCTACAGCTATTCCTCTTCTTCCACCCACTTTCCCAGAAAATATCTAGAAGAGAAGACTCAAAACTGGTTAATCAAAGCTTATGGAAGTCAGTCTCAGGGGCAGTTTTATATGTATCCTACATGCTCTTAGCCTGAGAGTTCAAACTACTGAGATCACTGTACAGGAAAGGGGCCAGGACACTACAGATCTAGGTGCTGATGGGAAAGCTGACCCAGAGCTCACCTAGACCTCTGGTGTCAAGGCCAAAAATGCAGTTGCTATCGCAGCTTGAGTGTAAAAGTTGTAGTGCACCAACAATATACAAGATTTTCATCAGTGTTCCAAACTGATGGGGACGTATTTTCCGAGACTAGAAACCAAGGTGTTGCAGGAAGATTCAGAGAGGGGAGTTGGGGTCACATTTTCTGACCCTGCACAAGAATTTGATTCTGAGATGGTGCTGTTTCACCTTTGCTTGTAAAGTCTCGGATGACATAAGCTGCATTTCAGGCTGTGACCAGGGCTGCCAAACATCCATTTCGTCTGGCAGTCTCAGCTCACAGATTGCCCTCTTGCATCCAGCGGAGCTGCCTGGGAAGGCAGCTGATACCCTTGACATTGCTTATCATGTCACATGGGACCACCACAACCCATCCCATCTCTCCAGTGTATTTGGGAAGTCAAAGGAAGGGAGAACACCAAGAGGAAGAACCGAGTCTTACTTCCTGCCTCTTTATCCACAAAGCTACTGCAGGTGGCAATCCTCTTCAAATTTACACCCATCTCAAACCTGCCTTAAAACTTTCTTTCCCGCCAAGTAGGAAGAAGCCCACTTGAGCCATCTTCCCAATCACCAGGTCCTCACAAAAGCCAGAGGATTCCAGTGAAACACAACCACCTGCCTTCATCCCACCTTCACCCCACCTTCCTCAGTGCCTTCCTGGCATCCAGCGCTCAATGAGCAGACTCTCCAGCACATGTTCAGAAAGCTTATGGTTACATGCAAATATCATTTAATATATAAACTGTCATGATCACTGATATTATATGCCACACAAAAACTGAAAGTCTAATAAACACAAAAAATATGTACATCTATGTGCATGAGCTAAAACTAAAAACTCTACTTTCCCTTCTCTCGTGGCTCCAATGGTATACATTCTTTATTCTATAAATATGCGTTACATAAACTGCCAAATAATACTGAGAAAAGCTGTATCAAAGTGGTTAAATTTTCTTTACAATATTTCAGGCAGCATTTTGAATGCTGTATTTTTCTCAGCATGAATATCTGAGCACTGAAGATACTTTCTCAAAACAGTATTTAAAAATTTTTTAGACCTTATTTCAAGAATTTCATACAATGTCCTGGGCATGTTTGTATAACACTTTCTGAACAGAACAATGCAAAACCCAGGCTTCTATTCAGAAAGCACGAAGGAAAATGTTGCAGTGGCTAGGCTGATTTTGCTTCAGTATTTTGATACATAGGTGCTTACGTACATCAGACAGAAATAAGCCTTCCATAAAAAACTTCCTATTAGGGGGTTAGAAAGCCCAAAGCAATAAACTATTCCTAGCATCATAAATAAAATCCATCCACTTCTGTGATGAAACACCATCTTTCATTTTTCATTATCCTCTTATAGCTTTAAATAATGTGATCACCATAGATCATTTTCTTTGTGGCAAAACTTTATGTTATAGTTCATAAAAATAGAGCATAAAGTTTTGCCAGAAAATACTTAGTACCTGGTCATGTTGAGATATAAATGAGAAAGCAAGAAACAATAAAACAAACAAACAAAAACCCCACAAACCGACCAGAAAATCTGTCAGTTCACAACAGTAGCTGTCAACTCAAAGAACAAAAGCACCCATTTCCCTTGTCGAAGTCCACAGAGGCTCTGTAGTTAACCAGGTGGCGGTCCTCATCACTGAAAGATGCTTGGACCCTGAACTCCTGTTGAGGAACTGGCAGCTACATTAACTAATTCCTGCATGTGGAGGGGACACCTCCTCTCCCCGGTTTGGCTCACACCAGTAACAAGGCAGCATAAGGTACCTAGCATCAGTTTGGATTCATCGGTGTTTTTCAGCTCCAGATGAGCACCAGTTTCAGATGGTTCTAGACAGCTTTGTTTGGAGTCACTTGGACTCTTCAGCACACCGCGTAATAGGAAACATTATTCACTTGGACATGGTGCAGCACAAGTACACGCAGACAGCTTGATTTCTAATCACACCTGAGCTAATAAGTCCTCCTGAGACTTATTAGTGTCAGCTTGAGCTGTCTGGAAACGCCTTGCCCATATTTAAAAGAACTCTCAGTCATTCCTTTGAAAAGGTCTAGTGCCTCTGTGAAGTAGAGCAGACATCTCTAAAAGCACCACAGAAACCTCAGATTGTGTTTTTATAATAGACTTACTACAGGTTAGTATCTAAAGTCTTTGGTTGTGTTGTGCATGCTTCAGCCCAGGATTTTGATCATTGAGCAGGGAGGATTTTCTCTCCAGTTGCTCTTAACACCTTTTTCAAGCTGTCTGGGAGGTACTCCCTCTGGTGCTCCTGCAGAGCTCAGGCAACGCTCAGTGCTCAGGCAGTGAAGACAAAGAATAAAAAACATTAGGCAATCAAGTAATTAAAGACCAAGTCTATCATAATTGATACATATAATAGAGATCAGTTAAGAAGAAAGTTAACTACTCTACCAACAAGAGGTTGCTTTATACCCAGGTTTCTTATTCCTTCCTGGTACAATGGCCTAAAAACTAAGGGATTTAATCCTACTGATGTAGTTAAAGCATTACAGCTTTCTAAAGTCGATTAGATCTAACATTTGAATGCTTGATTTTGCAGTTCCTTTTAATGAATTTTAATGTATTTGTTTGTTTTTAATAGTGTATTGACAAATATTGCCAAGCAGCAACAAAAACAAGTTGAAAACAAGTGTTGTGATTACATGCATCAGGTTTTACTGCCTCACATCCCTGGGAGCTATTTACTTTTTTCCAGATATCTGGATGCCAGGGTACGAAGGGTAGTGAGCAAAGTATGATTTTATGGTTAAGACAGTGAAAAATAACATGGTGTTCTTGGAAAGAGTATTATACAAAAATGTTAAGTCGTCATGCTTTTCTATTCCTTCTTTCCCTATCTCTAGATAGAGGTTAGCGCATAGAAATTTTAGAAGCCCTAATTAACATCTGCTGAATAATGTATGGTCATAGATGGATACAACTACTTCAAAGAAATTTTTATTGGCTATCATTTCTATAGTGCATCTGAAAAAAACCTGCATGGTGCAAACTGGAATTTCTATCTACCGTACAGAAAACAAAGAAATACAGAGCTCCTGGTTATGCCCCATTCTCTCAGAGCCTTCAGCACACTACTGACCTGATTTTAAAGGAAAAAAATAAAACTGCAACACATCTGATAGTTTCTGAAGCACTAACTATTCTTTGCACTTTTCTCCATGCCCTCCCTCCCCACCTCAAAAGAAAAAAAACCAAACAAACAGTTTGTCATTTTCAATTAAACATCCAAAAACTTTTACTCCTTTCTCCTTGAAATCACTACAGTCACAAAATATTCTGGAGCGCTTTTCATTACTGCTATTCATACAGGAAAAAAAAGGTAATGCACTTGTTTCAGATATTATATTATGTGGCAGTGCTTCTAAGTAAGTGCTGTTGTGACAGAAGCAAATCTCCACAGCATCACTGATGTGAAAGAAACCCTTTCAGTCTTCATCAGCTGAGATGCTGTTCTATGGTGAGGAGTTTGGCTAATTTTTCTCCTGAGGCTGTTGGTATATTGCTGCAGATCCAGTACCTTAAAGAATCGTCAACATTGCCTCCATATCAAATAGAGAAATGCTTATGACTCCTGGGCAATTTTCTTTCATATGTTCATAGAGGGAAGGTTGAGGTCAGAGGAACTGGGGCATGATTTC
Organism: Actenoides lindsayi; assembly: GCA_025331215.1. Taxonomy (NCBI): domain Eukaryota; kingdom Metazoa; phylum Chordata; class Aves; order Coraciiformes; family Alcedinidae; genus Actenoides; species Actenoides lindsayi. The sequence continues at coordinate 51,468 of WTSP01019981.1, forward strand.
TATTCTTTGTTCTCTCACTGTCACCTCCTCCCCCTGGAATCAATGCTGAACAGCATTTCTAACATGAACGACAAAACTAGAAAGCCAGTCAAGGAATGCATGTCTGCAGTGAAGATGTTTATTTACATCATATGCCTTTGCATTAGCTTTGTGCCATAGTCAAGGAACTGGTCTTAACACCATAAAAGGAGCGATCACAATTTTGCAACAATCAGGAGGTGGTTCTTTGTTCCTCCACCTCGTTGATGGCCTAAGTCACCCTCATTCAAGCATAAATAGCTAAATATACATGCCGGTCTTTCTGTCTGCATTGAACGTGCTGTGTGTGAGTTGTCTGGATATCAACCACATCCAGCATTGAACAGATGCTCAAGGTGCAGAACAGGTAATACTGCTTCCACTTGTGTAAATATTGTATGTTAGAAACTTCATGTGAGTCACAGATCGAATTCTGAGATGAAATACGCTGAAAGTCCTCTCCATTCACCTACCTGCTTACACCCACAAGTAGTAGCCATTACAAGTCACTATTTGTCAAAGATTTGAAGTAGCATCTTGTAACTTATTCTTTTAATTTCTGGAATGTGACAGTAATGTACACTGTCAACTCATGAGAGGAAATGAGAAAACCAGGAGACTTTAATTGCAGTTTAAGTAGAACTACCCATTACAGCACAGGGACACGTGAGTAAGGAACAGGAAGCAATTAACACCACTTGGAAAAAATATTATGAACAACTGAGGTAGAGTTGTCAGTTTTAATTGCTATCTACATTAAAGCAGAGCAGTGGCTTTGTGTTTGTGTCCCACATATCACTGGGAATCTAGGAATCAGGTGCCTTTTTAATCAGCAGAATCACACCATTCTGGGTGTCGTCAGAGACAGATTTGTTGTAACTGAAAGACATGGAAGAATTACTCTACATCCTGCAGCCCATGGGTCTGCCTCTGGCTTCCTGGCTATTGAAGAAAGAGCAGAGACATGGCTTTTCCCACCTTGTCAAGAATCAATCTCCTGTTCATCCCTCTGCACCCAGAATAGAAGAAATAAGTTTGTGCTAGCACTCTGCAGGAAAACAAGGGAGAAAAAGAGCTAAGTACTGACTTGTCCTTGCTATGCCAAGTGCAGAACTAAGCATAATCTCACCCTTACCATATGAATAGCACCATTTATATGAGTGCATATTATTGTATGGGGACTTTCATGAGATGCATCTGTCATAGTCAGCACCTATTTTTAGTGCTTTTTTTCATGACCATGGCAATGCTATGCAGATAAAGCAGAGGCACTCAGTAATAAAAACCTATCCTTTGCCACTGCCCAGTAAGATGTTCAATTTGGAGAGAAAGCAGGAAGTATGGTGAGGTCTTGGGATGAAGAACAGTCCAAACCATTCAAAACTCTATTTTATCTGTATGGCCATGGTATTCTTAATCATTTTTGTCCCTGAAAAAAAATATTTCAAGCAAGACAGCTTTCCAATTTTGATTCTAAAAGTGAAGATGTATATGACCATGACTTCAATGCCTCCTTTCCTATAGTTACCGTGACTTATCTAGGTAAGAGAGAACAAGCCACTGATAAGACAAATGAAGCATTACCTTCCTTTTACCTCTGGAACACTTTCAAAGACCGATGAAGACTAACAAAGAAATGTACTTCGGATCAAGGTTATATAGAGTAAACAGTGATTAATTAATATGTTCTAAAAGGCTTTGTTAAAATACAAATACTCCCTTATTGCTTACTTAGATTTCTACTATTTATATAAGTAAAATATCTTGGACTAATATAGTAATAAATATAACATATTAAATTTAATTCCATTTTCTTCTGTTTTCTGTATATTAAATATGAACATTTTTCTTAATTTTGGCATTAAAATCCTTACTTTTAATTCTCAACTGCTTTGCTCTCTCTTTGACATGCTATCTTTACTGCCTGTATTAATAAGGTCCTGCATATGGTCCTTTAAATTATTTATTTAATTATTATTTAATTACTTATTACATTAGGCCACTAGACTACTCTCTACCTGTATCTTTTAGAAAAAAACTACACAGCACTTAGTGCCGGCTTATAAAGAGATAATCCTTAACTAGTCTATACAGTTTCATCTCTTTACATGAGTAATAACTTTGGCCCAGCAAACTCAGTGGTTCTTGTATCTCCTCTGACTTGCATGTGGGCAAAATTTTTCTCTTGTATTCATAATACAGTATGTGAATGAAATATATCAGTTCAGGCATGAGCTTGTGAATTGCAGGAATTGTCATCTTTGCATATACAATTCTTCAAAGCTGCAGCCTGAGACTCGATGAGGTGGCACAGATTGTGCAGCTCGGTATGAAAATGCTGTATTGTGAGTTGCTTGATACAGTAAAATCAGTCCTTATCTAGGCCTCTTGAGGTACAATAACAGCTTGGAAGAATCTGAACTTGTAGAGAGGGAGGAAAAGCAATCTGCAACACTTTTGTTCCAGTTTCCAAGAGCGAAGAAAAAAAAAAAAACCAACAAAAAACAAGAGGTGGGGGAAAATATACTTAGAAATAATAGTTATAATAGTTTCTGAAGGAAAACTGAAACAATTGGAACAATTAATCTTAAAGATGGCAAATTTGTATTTTCTTTTTGTACTAATCCTTGTAACCATCAAAGGTTAGCATCTTCACTTGGGTAAAGAATGAAGCACAGATAGGGTTTTGAACCTACTGTTACTGAATTGGTGCAATTTTTGAATGACTGAGCTCTTCATTAAACCTAACAAAATACTGAAAGGCCTTGGTAAAATTACACAGTTGAGAGAGATTGCTTAAGAAACTGGATGTTAGTATTATCCCTAAAAAACAAACGGGCTGCTTGCATCTTACATTTCACATTGTTGCTAACTAAATAGATCCTGTTTATTAAATAAGCATAGGGAAAATTTTCTCTCCACCACTCATCCAAGCCAAGGGCAGTGTTTCCCCTTACTGAAAAGACCTTTGGGCTGGGGTGGGATACTACAAACTAAAAGGAATATTTTTCTGTATTTTTTGTTTGTTTGTTTTTGTAACAACACAACTGATATTCCAAGGCATGACGACTAAACCATGAGCCTGATCCCACCATTAACATTGTTACACTCCACCTTTAAGAACATTTTGTGATCTGTTAACAGCAGAATGAGAATTTGTATTACGTGCATTAACCTATTTATTCTCAAATTATCACTAGACCTTTTAAACTAAAAATTGCCCCCAAAGAACCAAAGTCTAATAAAAACTAACATCCACTGAAGAATCCTTCATGCTTCTTTCTACATGCCAAACTATGAGATATGAGGGCAGTAATACTAAAATTGACCTGTAAGTGTTCTTTCAGGTCCTTGTACTTCTATCATGAGTATTTGGCTGCTGTTTAGACATTGTCTTCTTAAATCCTCATTACAGTATTGCCAAAAATGGAGCAAAGTTGAGTAGACACAGCTGAAATGGCTGCTGCATGATGAAGAAGAATCAAAATAAAGGTCATTTGTAAGCATTAACAGACTCTTGGTATCAATGAGCCTGGAAGAGCAGGAAGGGAGAGGAGCACAGGGTGAATACTGTCCGTATAGAACATGGAAGTGGAGGAAGGCTCTCTGTAGTAAAATTAAAACTACTTTTCTTTTTTTCACCTTCTGTAAAACAGAAGAACTTCTAGCAACAAGACCCAAAAATTCTGAAATCTTGGCTACAAAACCAAAGATCATTTTTGTGACAACTGGTTTTACTAGCTTTGCTCTTTCCTTTCTCTGTTCCACTCACACAAATCCCTCTGCACACAGGCTGGATGCTACAGTGAGCAGAGCTTGTGCTCTCTCTAGAGAATTTTCAGAAGCCTTTTCCCTTCCCATCTGTTATTCAAATCCACCCTAATTTGTTCTGAGCAGAGATTGTTCTCAGAAGGACAGTATTTGCCCCACAGTACCATAAACTCAAAGTTCAAAATCTCTTCAGTCCTAAAGCAAAATGCTTCTTTCATCACAAAACAGCTTCACCACACTACACCTCAATCAGGTGGCGGGGCCACGCTCCGCAGATGATGGCAATTGTCACTGTGGCATTGAAAGCAGGCCCTGGATACTTCTTCTCATCACTTTAGGAGAAAAAAACATGAGATATCTTACAGAGCGCAGCAGAGGTGTCCTAGGTCTCAGGCTTTTTGAAATCCGTCAGGATTTAAAATACACAGAAACATATAGGACTGTCAAGGACCCGCACCACATCAAAGGATGTGAACTCAAAGGAGCTTTTTATTGTACCCAGAAAAGTGCACAGTGGCAAGAAAGTCTTGCACCAAATCCTATGCCCAGGTGGAAAAATTCCCCCGATGGGTGCTGTAAAGCAGGATTTTCACTCTCTACCTAATAAACTTATCTGAAAGGAACATGGGGAGAGAAAGCTGAAGTAGGAAGGAGGGGAATAAGTAGATGGACTGTAGTAGAAGCTGTGGCATGGGCAAAAGTAATTTTCCCATGCCTGTGTCCTCCATGGGCTAAGAAGAGGAAATACAGGTTAAAGAGCTCAGTAACAGGATAATCTCTAATTGGGTAACTATGAATCTAGAGGCAAGAGCAGTCCACCCAGTCATCAGCTATGGAATATTATGACAGAAATGGTGTCTTTTGACAGGGCTATTACAGGAAGTGTAGGAGCAATGGCTAATTTATGATCTTGAAAATAGTCTGGTAACATTTTTCCCAGTTATGAACAAAACAGAAAAAAGAAGACAGGAACGCACATGCACACTGATGTTAAAATGAGCTTGTAAAAATATCTGAGCAAAAAAAGCTTCAGCTCCATCATTTTTGTATGAAAGCAATGAGTGTGATGAAAGATCTGGCTCCTCTTGAAGTGCAGGTACAACTTAAGCATGCAAAGTACAGACACTCCTACTTATTAACACTAAGACAACTGTTAATGTAGAACTGCTCACCACTAATTTAAACAAATTGCATATAATTGGTTCCTATAAACCCCCCAGAAAACATTGCTTCACTTACTCACCACCTGACTGCCTCAGTGTATCCTCAGTTCAAAAGGCTTAGGTACTCACAGAGGGTACCATGAACACTGGATTTAGTATCATGGAGCCTTTTGGCTTAAGTGCCCTCCTAAGTACTGAACAGTACTGAACTTAAATAAAGAACTTTTATATTTTGTTTCAGTGATGGACCTCCATTTCATAATTAGTTGAGTGTACTGAAGTTCACTGGGCAGCATGTTACATACTGGACATTCCATCAGTGCTCTTTCAGAAGCTTTATAAACTCACCATTATATTTAACCTTAAAAGAATTAATATTTTTATCACTATTCTTTGAAAAGTATTGCTGATAGCTACCGATGCCACATATTTCTACACTATCTAGATCTTTCTGTACTGCATTAGAAAAAAAAATTAAAAAATACAATAGTACTCTGTCAGGGACTTAGGATACTGTTGTTGCACATCCCCCTCTGGGAGAAAAATATTAGTGCAATGTATCAGGGGCAAGGAGACTACCAGGTGACCCACTTACTAATTTGTATACTGCTATGTTTGCAGTTTGAATTTTCATTCTCTGATATTCCTTTTTTTTAGAAGTATTTTTCAAAAGGATTAGAAATTCCTATGAACTGAGTCTTTCCTTTTGTAGATTTGCTGTGGGGTCGTTCACTGAAGACACATTGAGACTTTTGAAATCTATTTGTGTAACCTCCATTTCGTTCTGGTTTCCACTGCTACCTGTACTTAATAGAGCAATGAAAAAAAAACCAAACAAACAAAACAACAAACAAACAGAATTTTGGCAGTCTGAGAAAAGCTCAGCTCTCTTTAGAGGGAAAAGTCAAGACGACCATGTCCACATGGGGGAAAATTGTTGTTCTGTCTCAGCCTTCCATTTGCTTCTTGTTCTATTTGGTTTCTGTAGATCTAGATTAGTTTCATTATACATTAATGTCCTTGAATGCAAACTGGGGAAGACACGCTTGTTCTGCAAATTAGTCACTGTAAGTTAAAAAAGACAAGAAGATGGAGCAGACTGAGGCTGATGCTGTAAGAATTATTCAAGTAATAGTAGATTAAGCACTGAACCATTAAATCTGTACAAGAAAATTATTGTCTTCCACAGCAACAGGGGCCTCTCCTTACAGAGACCAAGTGGTGGATTAGCAAGAAAGGATTTGAGTATTTAAATCTGGCTAGTTTTTAAAAACCCAAAGCAGTGTGCCAAAGCTAAAAAAGCTCACCCTTCTTTTCCTCTGGGGGCAAAAATCACTTCCATCACAAGAATTGTCCCATGCTCTGTCCAGGGAGAGTATGCTCCCTTTATCCTCCTGTAAATCCCTTCTTTGGAGATCTTTGATGACCTAATCTGATAATGGAGCACTGTAATATAAAGCAAATGGCAAGGAACTTCCAGAAGAAGGATTAAAGCTGATGCTTTCAGGTCAGATGCTGAAAAAGAAAGACACTGTAAATGATGAAACATCAAAAAAAACTAATTTCCCCAGCCTGGAAAGGAAAATGAAGGAAAGATATCCTCACTCTTGGAAAGAATTACAATGCAGCTAGTTTGGCCCAAGTTGTCTAAATTCCCATGCTGTGTGAAAGGTCCTATACATGTTACATTAATGTGCTACTAACTGAAGAAACAGTTCCCAAGATATCTAATAAATTGACAAGTATTCACACTGAAAGCCTTTTACTACTTAGATTTGACTTGACTTCCAAATTTACAGAGTTTAGAGAGTTTTCAGAAATCCCAGCACTTCACAACAAGCCCACACACTGAACACAGCCCCGCACTGTGCTTTAATTTAAGGCCACATAAAACTATGTCCTATCACCACAGCTTTTCACAATTGGTTTTATTGTTGGTAATAAAAACAAAAAAATCTCTGCCCTTGTTAAATGTAACACCTTTCTTAGTCCCAGACTAAGTAATAATACTTGGGTGTCTTCAAATTTGTAATTTTTAAAGGGGTTTTCAGGGAAATCATGAAAAGAGAATCCACTGCTTAAATTCAACCTTTCAATACTTAACATTAAATTCAAGAGTAAACATACATAGAAATTCCAAGTGTTATAAAATGATTTTCACTAAAACTATTTTCAAACAAACAAACAATAAACAAACAAAAAAATACCTTCTTTATGATTTCTAATTTCATTAATATAGGTAAAATGCATACAAATACGCTGGAGAATACTATCAGACTATAAATCAGACTCTTGTAATTCACAGACCATGACCGGATTTAGCCTGCCAAAATATTTAAAGGATCAGTGGTGAGCAGAAATGTTTCTTTACTTGTGCTCCACACTACTATATAAGGGAAGAGAGGGACTGGTGTTCCTGTGGGGAGAAGTATATACTCTTTAATTAAAGGAAGATCAAGAAGCACATGCAGCAGCAACTTAGGTCAGTGCCCATGTAGCTCTACAAATAGAAGATGGGTGTGCAGTAAAACAACAGATTACTCATATGACTGATAGTGTTGACCAGTTTTGTTGCTCCTGCTCACTCAAATGAAGGGCTGATCCCCTGTAAGGTCAGAGAGGATGAAAACCAGTACAAGTCAGTGAAGCGGAAGAAAAAGGTTTTGTTTAGGGACAGAGGAAACCTCCTGTCCTTCAGCTCTTCCTTACCCTGGAGTTGCATCTTCTTCTTGTCAGAGAAAGGAGAAAGGGGAAATCTGTTGCTTTCCCCAGCAAGACTAAGTCTTCCTTCCTGTCTGGTTTGACCTCCTCAGAAATTCATTATGATCCATTCCTTGCAGACTTAGGTTTCTGCTGTTCAGTTGCCAGACTTACTCTACAGCAGGGTATTCTGACCTCTTTCCTTCACCAGCTTTTCACAGGGCTAACCAAGAGCCCATGGGAAGACCCCTTTCTAGGTGCTGCTTCCTCAAAGGATGAAGCTGAGATTCATCCATTCTACTGAAGCTCTAATATTCCCTTTGTCTGGCTGGGATAGTATCATATGCTGTTATTAGTCCAGGTGCCCTTCCACATTGAGGCTCAGAGCACACATAAGTCACCCTACAATCAGAGCTTGCCCTAACTTTCCTTAGTGGAAGCCAAATGAGGTTTCTGATCCTCTCTGGCTCTGCTTATACTGCTAAATAAAAGAGGTGCTAGACCTCTGGTCACCTGCACTTGTTCCTTAAGTCCCAGGCAGTTTTGCACCACTTCAGCTCTCTCCATGACAAATCTGCAAGGGAGGGTGGTAACTGCAAGTAACATGGACATGAGCCAGACAGAGCCATTTGGACTTGGATGAATCCCTGGCCCTTTTTAACTAAGCAATATAAATTCAGTCTTAGGTTCCTGAACAACTAGGAGGAGTTCAAGGTGGGGGAAGGATTTCAATGCCAAACTGAAGGTGGACAGTTCTTACTCACAATTCTCACTCACCATCTGTTAATGAGAACAAGAAACTGGCTCTCCCTTTGAAGTTACTTTAAGATCTCCAGTATAAGCTTCTTGATACAGATTTATGTTCATATACTAGGTCTGAATGGCACCCAACATTCTTGGTCTATTTGGCTGGGGACTTAATAAACTATTGAAAGAAAAAGTCAGATTAATACTGAACATATACTACCCTCTTCCACAGTGCCTAATGTTTGCAAGTGTGCAGAAACGCCTTTGAAACCTCTTGTTATAAACAGCAGCTATTAAAATGCTTCCAGTGTTGGATACCTCTATACACCACCCGGTGCATGTTGTCTGATACAAAGATATACAAAGCTTAAGATCCACAGAAGCACATACACTGCATTTTAAAAGTTGTGTTGTAAATCACGTTCTTTGGGGGAGGGAATAATACATTTCCTCTCATCAGCAGTTACTGTGGCAACTATACTGACTCAGTTTAGCTTGAGGGCCACCCCAGTTAGTAGACCCCTGTGCCATCTCTCCTGCCTGTGAGCCTGCAGGTGTTAGCCCAGGCAGCTGGAGCACACGTAGGACTCCACATGCCTATGCAGGCTCAAAACAGCAAGAATTGCCAGGTGTGCTCATGCAGATGGCTTGCAGAGAGTCCGTGAGACAGCAGGCAGGCAGGCAGGAGGCACCGGACACGCAACCTAAGGTCACCCTGGAGGCCACTCCTTCAGAGCTGTGCAGTGACAGCTGGTAGACTCATGACAGTGTGGAAGCACCTTCATTTATAAAAGCAAAGCAACATTTACAAGGGTATCTCACCTTTAGGAAGATGGCTATAAATGGAATAAATTGAGAGAAGCTAGGATCTCAAATGTAACTCTCTTAGATGTCCTTGGAAAAGAAACACTTCTAGAAATAGATGTGTTCCATGAAAATGTCCTTAAATTTCAGATCTATTTGCTCTTCGATTGATAAGTAGCTTAAACAATTTCTAATTCTGCTTGCCTGTAGGACTCCCTATCACTAACCTGTCTAAATGACTACAGATTCCTTTAATCCCCTTATTATTTACTTTATAATTTCCTTTGTCATTCTGGTTTTTCATCTCCCTCTGAGAATAAGTGGGAGAGAGCATCCCACACTATTCATGTATCATCCACACAGCACTTGAAAAAAATTTCACCTAATGTACTAACATCGAATTCTGACTTACTTTTCTTCAAACTTCATTAAGTTCCACCCCCAAATTCTTAACCTATATATATATATATATGACTACAAGGGCTTAGTATTTATCTTTTCCTCATCTCCCATCTTAAATCTATTAGCAGATTTTCTTTTTGGCAGCCAACTTAGACCACAGTCACTCCAGCCAGCCACTGAAAGCCAAGGAAAATAGGCCTCAGCAAACATAATGAACCCTCATGTTGCTCTTTCCTGCTCTGGCAGGGGGGTTGGACTAGATGATCTTTCTAGGTCCCTTCCAACCCCTAATATTCTATGATTCTATGATGATTCTTTCTCTGATATTCTATTGAAAGATTTTAACCTAGCCTGCACGACTTACAGTTTACTTCTGCTTTGGTTACAAGATCCTAAACTGCTGTCTCCACTTTCATCCTGATGGCAGCTGGCACAACTGGAATAAAATAGTTCTCATCCGACATCTAAGAGGACATGAAATTATGTAGGCCTCCACTTAAACTACCGTGATACTCACCTGTGTATCCTGAGGTTCAATTATTTTTTCTCACTGTGCTTAAAGACTTTTTTTTTTTTTTTTTAATCTAGAGCACCATATTTACTTAGTTATCTTGAAGAATCCTTTAGATTGTGTTTTCTTCAGTGGTGTATGGCAATGGTCAAAATGAACACATGTGATGTTGAAGTGCTAAGAAAGCCCATGTCTTCTAAGATATACTTTCACTGAAAACCTTCAATGAGGAGAGAGTATCTTCTGTGTTCCACAAATCACAGGACTCATCTCCATGTCATAATACCCCCGATGTACCATCTCTTATATGCTGCAAAGACGAACTGAAATACAGAAAGACATTAGAACACAAAATCACGACTCCATTCCCACTACCTTGGCTCACATTCCTCCTACCATGAGTAAACTCATTGATTTTACCCAAATAGGCATTACCTAGGAAACTACAACCGCTTTTTTTTCTTCTTCTTCTCTTATTACACTTTTGCAACTCCACAAACATTAACAGGGTTTAAAGTCCAGTTCTAAAACAAAATAAAGCATCCTTCAAAAAATGTGGGTCTTCAATACAAACACTACATAATGACGTATTTGCTGCAAACCAATCCCATACTGCTTTTAGGTGCCCTGTGCCATGGAAGAAGACTCTATGCTACAACGCTGCAAGTTTCACAAGTAAGAGAATTAATCTCTGACATGTTCCAAAACTTTGCGCAAGTAGGCAGAGCTCAACACTTCAGAACATAAGGTTTAATAGCACATACAATCACTAGTTTTACCACAAATGTCCCTGGTCAGCAGGAACCCTAGAGCATGTTGCACTGAAGTAGCATGTTATAATCCTCTCATACAATAATGTCTCAAAACTAGACTATCAAAAATGAACTCAATCAAAGGCAAACAAGGTGGATCAAAGGTGATTAAGATGCAGACCACAAGTGTGCTTTGTCTGTACCCTGCAGAAGATATGGACATATGGGGCATGCCTTGAATCCCCATGGGCTTTGCAATTCTCTGGGAACTCTTTGCCAGGGTACCGCGGCCACAAGCTTCAAGAGTCTAGACACATAGCACCCATGTAAGCAGACAAAGACAGGACATGGAACCAATTCCCTACCAGGTCAAGTAAGAATTGCTCAGCAGTATTATCCAGAAAACTTCCCTGGAAGCTGAGAAGTCCTGCTTTAAGCAGAATCCCACACCAAGTAAATTATCCTCAAGAAAGTAGTAGCCTCAGACAATCCTCAAAACAAATGAAAGAGATAACACTTGCTCTTAGGTCTTCTCAATCCTTTTGCTGATTTTACTGTCTTTTTCTGATCAATCACAGTTGCTTTACTGCCTCTGAATTTACTTGCTTCTGCTACTCTTTTGCTACTGTAAATTAGCATAAAGTGGGAAACCAGTCACTCATGCAACTCATGCCCAATGACATGACAGATAGTCCATCAGCCTACCCTTCACCCATCATAGGTATCTATTACATCAGTAATAACCTGTACCATTCTGCTCACTGCTACTAGCTAATTATTCAAAGTGATGGAGACAACTTAAAAATATCTGAAAGAAATATCATTAAGGACTAATTTTCCTCAGAGGCCCTAACTCAAAGTAAAAAGGTGAGATGCCTGCACAAGGAGCAGGTGAAAGAACTGAAAGAGATATGAGAAGATATAATGGAGGTAACAGTGTTTGGGATGGGTCAAGGTCATATTCACAGAGATAAAACAGATCTGAGTAAAGGCAGAAGACTAGCAAATGTCAGTACTGAAAGTCTGTACCTGGGTTTTAGACATCCTGAAGTTAATTTGGGTCTGAGATCTTGGGTTGATCCCCCGGTGGGATAATCTGCCTAAATCACACTTAGGTTCAGTTTCTCAGGGACTATTAACAGTTTGGGTTTGACTTGCAATTTCTAGTTGCAAGAACATAAGAACTGTAATGTGTTTTTTCATATCATGAGTGCCACAAATTAATAAGCACTACTATTAATTTAACTCTTATTAAGATATTCCAGATAGGATACTCTATTTTATAAGATACTATTATACTAATGATTTAACTGATCTTTTAATAATTTCCCTACTCTATAATTTTCCCACCCCTTTTTCTGTTTTCCACTATGTTTTGCATGGGAAGTTCCTGTTCATCTCATTCGATGTCAATAAATGTACCTGTATTAGCAATGAATGATATGTGTAGAAACTACTGGTCAATAGTAATGCTCCATAATGCACTGCTCAAATGAGAAGTGTGAACTGGGAATGGTTTAATTTGGATGTTTTGTTTAAATGTGGCAGGACATGCTTAGAAATACATTTACTGAAAGAGTAACAAGTATGGCAAACTTGCCTTATTTAAATTAACATTTTCAGTTCAAACCTCATTAAAGGACAATGAAATTCCTGTATATTTCCTTTACCAGCATTGGTGAGAACCAAGAGATTTATATGTAAACAGAAGTCTTTGCTTTTGTATGCAAGCTCTCTCTCCTGTTCAGATCATTTCACAGTGGAACACAGTCCTAGTTTTCAGTCACACTGGAGCTTAATTCTTTAAAAGCTTGTTCAGGGGAGCAATATCCCACTTCTTCCCTCAAGAGAAAGGACTTTGTGAAAACATGCCCTTTGCAGGAGATACTTCCTTATCCCATAGGCCTAGAAAATCCATAGGAATGAACTCCTTTTAGTGAGGTGGAAGCAGAGCATGCAAAGGATGTATGAGCTGCTGCCTCATCTTTGTCCTCCACAGCCACAGGCATCCTATATCCTCAGCAAAGGCAAATTATACTTTATGTGAACTGAGATGATAGAATGACCAGGATTTTCTGGCAGTTCAAGGAAGAAGGCACCATGAAGAAAGTGCTCTTCACCTTATAGATAAAATACCCCCAAAAAGCTCCCTGTAATTAGTAATAACACAGAGCAGGAATAGCAACCTTGGCCTCTCTTTTTCATCAGAAGAACCAACTGAAAGCACAAACCCCTTCGTACCCTTTCCACATGGTTACGTAGAATTCGCTGATGCACAAGATTTTTGATGCCCAAAATAGAAATGCTGTTTGACAAGTTAAGGTGTATAGCTCCTTCAGAAGCTACTACATGCAGTGGCCTCAATATAAGTTGTGATTTTGAACAGTCTAGTGACAAACAAAAACTGAGAGGATAGACTAGGGGAAGGATCGAACCTAGATTTGCTCCATCTTTCATATTTTTCTTATACCACCTAACTCCCAGATCAGGAGGCACAACACACTCAAGAGCCTAAGGCATGAGTCCCTCACATTTTGTATCCTCACTATGTTCTTATCTTCCCAAATGACAAAGCTGCATGAAAAGAAACAGGGATGACATGATGAATTTTCAGAGAACAGCAAAATCTATTCCACTATCAGCTCAGTCAAATACAGACCTTTCTGGAATCTCCTTAAAACATTTTTTTTTTTCACAGAGGATTACAGCTTATTTGTATCTCTGCCTGAGAACAAAAACCAAAACAATTCCAACGGAATTAAAACGTTTAACCTTGGTTCAATTCTACTGTCTGATAGGACCAGGTTAATTTTAATGCCGCAAAATGATTAAGCCAAGTGATTTTCAAGAAACTACATTCAGTGTACAAATGTAAAACTCATTCAGTGCAATTCCTCATGCTGTTTCCAGTTAAAAGTAAAATAAGCAGGTATCAGAATGAAAACATAAAATACGGACATTAAAATTACATCATTAACTTCTGCCAGCAATTGAGTATCATTTATTGTCATTTGACCCACACAACTATCCAATACAACTCTCAAACTATTAAAGTGTTGCTTATGTTCAACACAGTATGTTACTTAAACTATTACACGGAATTTTTGCTACAGAAGGTGTTATTATTCTGACTCGTGCATTGAATTTTAACTACTAATATTATTATTCTGACTTATTAATGCTGTCTCATCAGCAACTATTTATTTTCCTTGCTACTATTTAATGTCAGTGCTTCTAATACAGGCACACAAAACCAGTGTTCCATTTATCCATTAAAAGCCTTTCACTTACATATTTTTGAGGCTTTGTCCTCAAAAAGATCCTCTCCAAAGTCAGCGTGCTCCTGATTTAAATTACAACTTTGTTAGTTGTTCACATGCTGTTTACCTTTGTTGCAGAGTATATTAAAAAGAATACATCACATTTTGCTCACTGTGAGTTCAGTCTATCATGGTGACAAACACCATCAGTTCCCTTTGCAATTACAATTTTCATACTTCTGAGTAGCTCACAACCTCTAAGTATCCACTTTGAAAATATGAAAAAAAAAAATTGAATAGCCAATCTGAAGATGAATATACTCCTTTGAGCACTTTATCACATGGTCTGCAATAAAATCAGAGGCTTTGTTTGTTCGGACACTAGACATAAACTTTGTGCAAGAAGCGGGCTCTTTCTGAACTAAACACAGCCCCAGTCCTGCAAAGTTTATTACCAGGTACACTGTTTTCCTACTGTAGATGTTCTTTCTGTACAGTGGCAAGTAGCTCTCAGGTATATTAGTTGTACATAAAGCCTTGTGCTACACCACAGCAATTTTTTTCACAACAGAGATTGAAATTTTTTAAGATCATTCCATGTTTTGTTACTCAGTGGGTTGTTCAGTAAACTAGTAATTTGTCTTTGAAAAGCTATCATTCACTGAAATGCAAAAAGCAAACAAAAGGACCAGCAGCACACTTGTGCAACATTCAGATACTGCCTGTGATATTTAACGACTGGGAAAGCAAGGCATAGGAAAGTAACAGTGTGTCCAAAATCACAAGAGCCATCTGAAACTGAATTAGGCATAGAAACAAGTCACTGCTTCCAAAGTAACAAGGTCATGGTCGACTGAATAAAACCTGCTCCAGCAAGAGTCCGTGCTCACAGACACATTTGGCAAATGTCTGTAAATATTCAGCAGAGTTTAATTTTCACTTCATTGATCCAACCCCATTCTAGATGTGCAGTGTTCCATCCTACATGTTGAGTGACTATAGAAAACCCTCAGGAGTGACCTCACCAGCTACAACATACCACTCCAGAGTCAGTGTATGCCCCGCTTCCAATTTTTTTTAGTTTTAGGAAATCCTCTTGAGAAACTGGTTTCCAGTTTCAAACAACTCTGTCCTCTCCAGATTATGTTTTTACAGGCATTTACTAGACAGACAATCATTGCAAAGGGACAAATACTGAATGTCTAAATCATTCCTTATCTAAGTTTGAAGTCAATAGGAATTTTAATTCAAAATGAATATACTTAGTATAATCAAAGCAGGTAAGTAGAATAAACATCACACTCAAATGAAAGCTGCATACACATAAGTATTTAAACCAATTATATCTGTAAATACATTTTTTTATATTTCCTTATGCCTAAGTCATCCTTTGTATATTTGAATTCATTTATAAATGGCCTGTCATTAGCCGACATTGAATTAGGTGCAAGCATTTTATCACAGTAGGAAGATGCATGAGCAGGCATAAATTTCACCCCTTAACAAGTAGAATATGCAATTTTAATTTGATCAAGAATAATTTAATTTGTATAAATTCAGGAAATATATTCCACAGAGGATAAAACTTCAGTAGGTGAAGTACACGTGAGTAGGCAATTTTACATCTGTGTGAGAGAAACACATCACAACTTGATTAACAGTACAGGAATTATGGTATTTAGGTAGTCAGAGATGCTATGCCAAAGAAACTTCAAGGACTTGATCCTGTAGCTTTTCCTGAGGCAAAATAATCTTTGTCTTTTGTTGGGAGGTTTGTTTTCTAGGAGTAAGTAAGGCAGCAAGGGGGCTCAATTTACTTAGATTCCAGATAATGACACACACTATATATGGAAAGGACCCGAGCTTCTGCTTCAAACAGATCCTGCCTTGTTTGGCTGTGCCTAGAAACTTTTTCAAAAGGGTAAGTGACCATGAAAGAACAGTCTGACTATTTTACAGAGAAGTTTAATAAGGGACTATACAGAGATCCCAGTTCAGGCACAGCTTGCATCTCACATGCTCTTCTTTTTCACTAGGCTTTGTGTTAGAGATTGATATGGGATTGATACTAACGGAAATGGAAATGGAAACCAAACTCCTCTATCAGGAACATGTTTATAGTAATGCCAATTTCCATCTACTCTCCTGTCAACATCACTGCACGAGTTGGAGAGATGCCTCTTCTTGGAGGTAAATGTAGAGGAAACCTGATACATCCTCTGTCTGCTGGGCTGCCACCAGGAGTGAAATGTGATAGCAGTTCCTGCCATGGGGGCATCTACTCCAGCCAACTAACTCATCTCCTATGGGCACCCTAACAGCTCTCATTTGGTTAAAAAAAAAAACCACCACAGTATTCACTTGCTGTATTTTCTTAAAACAAATACCCAGGGATGACCTCCTTCCCCATCTCCCCTCAAGCCCCAAGTCCTCCCCATGACTTAGCTATGCCCTAACTGATTGTATTCAGTTTAGAGTCTTGAGGGGCAGGGGGCGAAGCCACCAGGATGGCATCTTATCTTTGGTCTCAAGAAAATTTTAACAATTTGTGAGAAAAAGTCTCTTTTGTCTCATACATTGTGAAGTCCTTTTCATGTGTATGACAAGCAAGAACAGCAGAGCTAGATGAAAGTAATTATGAAAGCAAGTGAGGCTCAGGGAAATTAACACAGTAGAAATGTTTTAACACTGGACAGGACACTGAAGATATGTGGGGCTTCATTACTTTTTGTACTATTAAACTTACGAAAAATAATAAAAAAATTAATGGGTTCAAGCAAAGCTATATCTACTGATTCTCAAAGTTTTTCTCCATGTGAAGAAATGTAAAGAGGTAAATAACTGTAGCCATCAATGGCAGCTCCTCTTTCTAGGATATCAAATTTGAAACAAACTTACACGTAACAAAATTATTCCTGAATAAAACCCAAAACCTGCTGATGTAACCCTGCCAGAGACTTGCACACACCCCACCGGACACCCCATTCCTGCCTGCCCTGCTTGTCCCTCGCTTCAGAGCTCCCCTGGTGCCAATAACCCGCCCGGGCCAGCTGAGTCCCCCGTGAAAGGCAAGAGTGCCCCAGGAGGGGCTCATCGCTTGGCGGTGAGGGCTGTAGCCTGCGGTGAAGAGCAAAAGAAAAGCAGAGAACACCTGGAAACGAGCCAGCCAGTCCCGTTTTTGGGAAAAAAAAAAAAAAAAAAAAATAGACCAGCTGTTGAAAGGAACGAACAAAGTGCACCAGGCCGAAAATAACTAAATAAACTGAAATTACAGCCAGCGTTAGCTGCCTAACCTGCTTGATTTTCCGCACGGTTGGATCAGCGGCAGCTGCTCACTCATGTGGTGCCTTTTGAGAACAAAAAGCCCAGTCACTCCCGAAAAGTTTGGCGGGCAAAGGAG